>CABFWB010001229.1:116742-134800 GCA_902151455.1 Timema bartmani
ACCTTGATCTCCCCGTCCTCTGTGGTCTGGCTCAACACGACTGGCGCGTTAGCTAACCACGCCACCGAGGCGGGTCCTAGTACAGTTGTTGAACGTTTACCCAATTATTTGTAGAACATTAATAGGTAAATTATGATGATTTTTATATTTTTTGTGACTTTTTAAAAAGCTTTCTTTGGTTCGTGATTTCTCAAACAAGTTCGTTACAAAACTCTAATATGATTTTGAAGGTTTTCTCGGCTGGTGTTAAGAGTTAAAACTAATTACAGGATCGATGCACGTCAGTGGAAATGATAAATTTGTGCCAGACGATAAAATAACAAGTTTAAGTGGGATTACTTTATTTATTTAGCACCGCGTCTTACTACCCGTTCGGGTTAAGTACTAATTACGCTAATGGGTAAGGAATTAGTAAGTTGAATATAGATAAAGTGAACCCACATTTGCGTGGAGGGAGAGTGAAAAACCATTTAGTAAAAACCACCCCCAGTTCACCCGGCTGAGATTCGAACCTTGATCTCCCCGTCCTCGGCAGTCTAGCTCAACATGACTAGCGCGTTAGCTAACCACGCCACCGAGGCGGGTAAGTGAGATTACTGTATAATATTTTGGTGCAAATGAAAAAGGTTTTAATCGCCTTCAACATTTTTGAAATTACATTTGATTGAATCTAAACCAAATTTAGAATAGCCGTTGTACTTCTTTAGAACCCCATTAATAACCTATAATAATTATAATATCACTTTTCCTGCGACCCAATGTAGCTAGGCCAGAGGTGGCAAATGAATGCTCGAGTTAAATAATAGTGTCTGAACATAGGTTGACAGATCAGAGCATTAAGCCACATTCACAAGGAATAGTCTTGTTTAAAACAGAGGTGTGACGTCATTTCAATGTAATGATAAGTATCGAAATCAAGTTGTAAAAAGTGAGCCAAGTAAGCTAGCATTTTGGAAAAAGCATCATACTATATGAAATAGGTGGAAATCAAGGTAGAGATTATTAAAGTTTTGTGCAGAGTAAGTGGAAACTTGTTAAAAAAATTCAACCTAGTTTTAAAACGAGAAATCTTGGTTCTAATTTACTATGCATAGCTTACTCGTGAATTATAAATATATTAAACCTGAACAGGTAGAAGGCCTAAGACATGGTTCTATATACATAGAGTTTCTGGAAATACCAATAATATAGAACTAACTATCCAGTTTTAAATGTATTTTAAAGTTAATTGTATAACTATTTTAAATTATTTTAAAAATATAAATCAAATTGTAATATTTATTAGAGGATTGGTATCAAAATAATGAAAGCTATTTCTGAGAATTAAGGTTCCTAGAAAGGTCGCAAACATTGAAAGACTGACAACTTCTAATCACTTTAAGTTTATGCGCTGAGCGTTATTAAATTTAGTCTAAATCTAATTATTTATTTTATTTCTAGTCAGAGACTAATATAAAACAATGTATATCCACATCGTTTTATGTAAAGTTTATTGGTATTTACAATCGACAACGAATAATGAAGGAATGGTTTTTATAAACTCGTACTATCCATAATTACACCACACACACACACACACACACACACACACACACACACACACTACTAGCTTTCATAATTAAATAATTTATCAATTAATTAAAATGAGTCGATGCACAAATTGAAATAATTACAATTTATTCACTCTCATTAACACATAATATCTACTCACAGTAAACTGCTAATTTATATTCATTTACTTCAATAAATAATATTTTAAAACAAGGTGTTCAGTTCAGTACACGTACTTCTTGTTCCTTTATGTAAACTATACTTATATCTTGAAAGTCTTAGGATATATGGATCGAAATAATATACATTGTTTCAGAAACATATGATTAAAACTATATTCACATTCTACTAAAGAGCAAAAATTAAACTTTTACAAAAACATATTGAGGAAAAGGTGACATCTCTATTCACTAAAGAGCATAACAATCAATTTACCAGAGCTTGATTTAAAAAATAGGCCTATATTTTCACCAATAGTTCAGAGACTGTTGGTTTTATAGTTTTATAGTATAGTCAGCTTTCAGTTAAAAGTTGCTTATCACCAATAAAAACAAAACTTCGTGATGATAAGTTTTGTATCTCAAATAGTTACGGAGATATGAACAAGGTTAGAGATATCCGCGTATGTAGAGCACCCTTTAAGTAATTTTAATGAGATACACCATTTTGTTTGTAATGTTAAACAATGTCTATATACAAGTTTTAATCAAAATCTGTCGAGCATAATTTGATAAGATTGTTTTTTTTTTCTCTATATTTTTGCCCTTCAATAAACTACCCTTAATTTTAGGGTTGGATATATGTTTCCAAAAACTCCTTGGGGGACCTTATGAAAACCTTAAATATCAAGGTTTAACCAGATTGATAAAATGGTTTCGGTTCTGGGCCGAGATACAGACAGACAGACAGCATCATTAAAACCACGTTTTCAAGTTCGATGGGTCATAAAACGTCATGATTCATCAAAATCTTGGATTAAATTCTTTTTGAGATCACAATACTTCCTCTACCCGAGGGGTCACGAGAAAATAACAAACAGGGTTTTATTTCAAATAAATGTATATCTGTAGATCCCTTTTATTTGTATACGTCGTTCGTTTGTTTAATATTTATTTTAAACGATTAAATAAGTATTTAACATGTTAACACAGCACATTTGTGGTTCTTCTATCAAGATTCCTACATCGGTGGTCACGTTGTCTAAAAACAAGCTTGTGTAGTTTTACCTGTGGCGAGGAAGTTGGGGTTCGAGTCCTGGCTGGGTGTTCTGAGGGTGCTAGGTGTGTTTGACTGTCTTACACCACGAATGGGAGATAAGTCAAGTTAGGAATACTTTGAAAATATAAGTTTATAGGAAATGAACCCTAATTTGTTGATAAAGATAGTAGGAAGCCATCCTCAACACACCTGATAGTAGGAAACCACCCTTAACACACCTGATAGTAGGAGACCACCCTCAACACACCTGATAGTAGGAAACCACCCTCAACACACCTGATAGTAGGAAACCACCCTCAACACACCTGATAGTAGGAAACCACCCTCAACACACCTGATAGTAGGAAACCACCCTCAACACACCTGATAGTAGGAAACCACCCTCAACACACCTGATAGTAGGAAACCACCCTCAACACACCTGATAGTAGGAAACCACCCTCAACACACCTGATAGTAGGAAACCACCCTCAACACACCTGATAGTAGGAAACCACCCTCAACACACCTGATAGTAGGAAACCACCCTCAACACACCTGATAGTAGGAAACCACCCTCAACACACCTGATAGTAGGAAACCACCCTCAACACACCTGATAGTAGGAAACCACCCTCAACACACCTGATAGTAGGAAACCACCCTCAACACACCTGATAGTAGGAAACCACCCTCAACACACCTGATAGTAGGAAACCACCCTCAACACACCTGATAGTAGGAAACCACCCTCAACACACCTGATAGTAGGAAACCACCCTCAACACACCTGATAGTAGGAAACCACCCTCAACACACCTGATAGTAGGAAACCACCCTCAACACACCTGATAGTAGGAAACCACCCTCAACACACCTGATAGTAGGAAACCACCCTCAACACACCTGATAGTAGGAAACCACCCTCAACACACCTGATAGTAGGAAACCACCCTCAACACACCTGATAGTAGGAAACCACCCTCAACACACCTGATAGTAGGAAACCACCCTCAACACACCTGATAGTAGGAAACCACCCTCAACACACCTGATAGTAGGAAACCACCCTCAACACACCTGATAGTAGGAAACCACCCTCAACACACCTGATAGTAGGAAACCACCCTCAACACACCTGATAGTAGGAAACCACCCTCAACACACCTGATAGTAGGAAACCACCCTCAACACACCTGATAGTAGGAAACCACCCTCAACACACCTGATAGTAGGAAACCACCCTCAACACACCTGATAGTAGGAAACCACCCTCAACACACCTGATAGTAGGAAACCACCCTCAACACACCTGATAGTAGGAAACCACCCTCAACACACCTGATAGTAGGAAACCACCCTCAACACACCTGATAGTAGGAAACCACCCTCAACACACCTGATAGTAGGAAACCACCCTCAACACACCTGATAGTAGGAAACCACCCTCAACACACCTGATAGTAGGAAACCACCCTCAACACACCTGATAGTAGGAAACCACCCTCAACACACCTGATAGTAGGAAACCACCCTCAACACACCTGATAGTAGGAAACCACCCTCAACACACCTGATAGTAGGAAACCACCCTCAACACACCTGATAGTAGGAAACCACCCTCAACACACCTGATAGTAGGAAACTACCCTCAACACACCTGATAGTAGGAAACCACCCTCAACACACCCGAGAGTATGTAAAACACCCTCAACACACCCGAGAGTATGTAAACCACCCTCAACACACCCGAGAGTATGTAAAACACCCTCAACACACCCGAGAGTATGTAAACCACCCTCAACACACCCGAGAGTATGTAAAACACCCTCAACACACCCGAGAGTATGTAAACCACCCTCAACACACCCGAGAGTATGTAAAACACCCTCAACACACCCGAGAGTATGTAAACCACCCTCAACACACCCGAGAGTATGTAAAACACCCTCAACACACCCGAGAGTATGTAAACCACCCTCAACACACCCGAGAGTATGTAAAACACCCTCAACACACCCGAGAGTATGTAAAACACCCTCAACACACCCGAGAGTATGTAAACCACCCTCAACACACCTGAGAGTATGTAAAACACCCTCAACACACCCGAGAGTATGTAAAACACCCTCAACACACCCGAGAGTATGTAAAACACCCTCAACACACCCGAGAGTATGTAAAACACCCTCAACACACCCGAGAGTATGTAAAACACCCTCAACTCATCCGAGAGTATGTAAAACACCCTCAACACACCCGAGAGTATGTAAAACACCCTCAACACACCCGAGAGTATGTAAAACACCCTCAACACACCCTATAGTATGTAAAACACGCTCAACACACCCAAGAGTATGTAACACTGCTTCTATGCTACATCTGAACTGTCCCTGGTCAATTTGTTTGCAAACATCATTCATTAAAAATATTCTACCTTTAGTTGTCCTCTCGTTTTATTTTTAAATCCACGCTTCCAGTTAATTTTCCCTAGCTCTATGTTCTTGAGGGAGAAGTTTGTTCCAACTTTTTTAATCAGACTAAAGTTTAATTATGCTCCGGTCTTCTCTAACCCTCCATCCTTGGCGGTAGTTGTTGTTGACTCTTGGTGCAAAACCCCCTCTGCTTTGATGCCCGCTCCCCCCTGAACCTTCTTGGCATATTTTATTTCCTCGGTAGAAAGAAGGAAACGAAGGGAAAGTCCATGTATAATAGCTTTCTCCATCTGGAGATGACTACTAATGTCCAAACTTAGCAAATTAGTGGCTAGCACAACACATTTTTACAAATTATCATTGTCCCTGAAAATTACCCTACTAATCTTTAAATACACTACTTCTTTTTATGATACGTTTTGAAACTATCATTTTTACTTTCTGGTTTAATCATCGAACAAGATTTTTGTTTTCCACTTTACTCGAAAACATATTTTAACGTAGCAAGTTTATCAACCAAGATATTTAAATTAAGTTTATAAAATCTACTAATATACATACATTTGGTTTTAAGGTTAACACAAGTTTAAACACTACACTCCCTAAACTTATCTCGTTACAAAGTAAAAAATAGCTTTTGCTGTCATTATTAATAACATTTTATTATATTATTTGTGTCACTTTGTAAATATTAATAATATCTGTTGAAAGAGACGTCTGCAGATAACATGACTGAATGTATGAACACCAGGACCTCTGAGAGGAATTTTATCAGGGGGTGCAAAGTCTTTTTGGGACCCCTTCCATTTACTATTAATTATGTCTAAAAAAACTAACCAATCCTATCTGAATAAAAGAAAAGAAATAAGAAAAAAATTATAAATAATTATTCTTTTATATATATATATATATATATATATATATAAATTAAAATTAATAAGACAAAGAATACTACACCTTCACTAATAATTAGGAATAGATCTAGTAGTAACCCGCCTCGGTGGCGTAGTTAGCTAACGTGCTAATCGTATTGAGCTAGACCGCCGAGGACGGGGAGATCGATGTTCGAATCTCGTTCGGGTGAATTAGGGGTGGTTTTTCCTAAATGGTTTTCCACTACTCCTCCATGCAAATGCGGGCTCACTTCTTTTGAATTCAACCTTCCTAATTTCTAATCCATTCGCGTAATTAGACCTTAAGCGTACAATCCGAACGGTTAGTAAGACGCGGTGCTAAAATAAACTAGTAGTGGAAATGTGAATGCTAGTTTCCAACATATTCAAACATTTTCTGAGATCCCAGGAAATTCTCAGGCCTCATTTAAACAGGCGGGCCCGGGTATAGGGCCTATAGGGCCTGATAAACACTTGAAATTACTTTTCTATCTGTTTGATAGGCCCTTTCTATGAAAACTGAGGACTAATCATATTTTACTTTTAGAGAAACATGCCACGTATAGGGTTTCCCCGCCTGGTTTCAAACCAGTCCCTCCAATAATAAGTTAATTACTATATTATAGGCCTATAGCTAATGAGGTAACGAACTTTATGTTGAAAACTAAACAAATATAGCCTATGTGACTAAAGATGAGTTCGTCTAATAATAGTCAATATTTTATAAATTATTTAATATATATAAGACTTAAGTATGATTTTATTTTCATAATAAAATTATCTTAATCTAGAATACGTTTTAGAATAACATATTTTATTTATTTAGCATCCCTGCTTTCCTCAGGCCATATATAAACATCATTATACTGTGTGTGCCTTTTATGTTACATATATGGATTAGGAAATTATATGTTACTGATCATTACTTATAATATGTTTTAGTTGTTTATCTGAACTATTTAAACTAAACGAAAAAACAACTATTTTTTCTATTTTTCAGCATATAATAATAATAATATTTATTGATGTAATATGTTGTATGAACCAATTTTGTCTTATAAATAAATGCGTACTTGTCAAGAAAATTGAAGTTAACCAAAAATCACCTTAATGTAGCTTATATATGTGATACTTTTAATTATTAGAAACATTTTAAGTGGTTCTGGAAGGTATGAGAAAGTACCTTTCCGGTGAAATGTAGGCTATTTTTCGTTCGCTCGTAGAAATCTATGACATGGGTGGGCTGATAGCCCGCTCCACCTGAAATTAACCTAAAACAGAAATTGCAACAAGGAATATTTGGAATTATGATATTAATAATATCAAAGTTGTTTTAACTGTCAAATATCTGTCATCTTACATTTTTTTAAATTATATTTTTGCACTAGTTAAATGGTTTTACTAGCAATGTAGTTTGGTATCGAAAATAGCTCAGAAAATTGTACAAATAGGCCAACATTTTATTTTCATTCTTTAGTGGATCAAAAGTAGGAACAAAAAATCCCCACTAGAAACACTTTTTATCAATTTTAAGCTAATATTCTAAGTATTTTACTTATTTTTAAATAATACATTGCAAGAGAGTAGTTTCAGATTTCTTATTCCTCTTCTTTATTTTTACTACTAATTTAATTGTAATAATACTAAATTATTAAAAAATTTGATCAGAAATAAATTAAGGAAAGGCCAACTTTATTCCATATATTTGCGAAAATAATATATCCTTTTTTATCCTAAATCATTTGTAACAAAAACTTTTTCATTGCTAACAACAAAACATCACAAAACATATTCTAGTGAATAATGTATTTCGGTGAAATGCCTTTTTCCCCGAGTGTTTTAATAATTAGTTTTATAGCTTGTCAGTGAACAGTTCGTAAAGACCACAAACAAAATGTGGTCAAATGTGCGAACCCAATTCAGGCTTCGTTGACTCGGAAGTTTGACAGTCACAACATTTTTAGAAAGTTTTATTTGATGACACGGTCGGTCAATGACTAACTGGCCAGCAGCGGAGGCAGCTCTGTATTTTTGTTGAACGAGATTGTTTTTTGAATGGTAGACTCTTCACTATGCGGACATTGTTCTAACTTTACCTCGTGTACTGATGAATGGATTTAGACTTAACCTGGTGTACACGTAAACATTTGTTATTCCAGTTTTAACGAGGCGTTAGTATAGCGCAGGCACATGGTAGGGGTTTGCCACCGTTGTTGATTTAGGTAACTAGTGATGGATCGGGTGCAACAATACTCACTGGTTCCGGTTCTTCGGTACCAATTTCATTTAACAGCTCAGACCAATCTAAGCACACCTACTCTACATGGCAGCATAACAACATCATACTACCCGTCCTGGTATTGTAATAGTTGGTGAGTTTAAAAGAAATATACCTGCTTTCAGGAAATATCATCTCAGTACAACCAGCCGGGATCTTAACTCCATCACCAGACAAGAAGAAACTGACTGATTGGTCCACGTGTGTTAGAATTTAATACCAATAGGTGCAAACAATGAGTATACTGGAAACTAGAAACAACTCATATTATTTTCATGCCATAAATGTATCTATTAAGAAACACTTTTTATTTTGCCATGAATGTTTAGGTTCTAAAGGGAAGACCCAATCAAACCGAAGGAGCTAAGAACAGAAATCAACCACCCACCTTCATTTGGTGCGTAGCATTACTTCTTTAACGACAAATTTCCGACAGTGTGTTAATTTAAGGTACTTATACACATATTTAGTGATAGATTGATTATGTTCGGTGATGCACATAGTGACAGATGTGACTATCATATCGGGAGCATTGAGAATAGGTCCCTGCTTACATACTAAGCGGTAAGCAGTGATCAGCACTTAGCTATGGTGTTAAATGTCTACTTCGAATGTCCCCATTAAAATAAGGCTATCACAGATCTAAGTGTACACTAATTTTAGTCATTGGTTTACGAGAACAAAATGAAAGAACAGCCGTACAGCAACGTAAAAGACAGTTTAATGAATGGCTTGCATTGGCAGGCTGGATTGTACAAAGGTCACGGAATATTATAATAAAGTGTTGTAGGCCCGGTGCTACCAACACCCATACAACTTATTTATCTTACATCTTCAAGCTAGTTTTAAAATCATGTATGTTATATTGGTAGTTTTTTAATTCGAATAAGCTATCCAATCTTTTTTGATAAATTAAAGCTTTTTTTAGTAAATTGATAGACTAATATTAATAGGTGCTTTTTACACTGTCCTCTAATACACATTGGCTATATATATTGGGAAGTCTAGACGCAGATGAGCGACACAAGAATGAACCTAAGAGAGATATGGTGTAATGAGGTGGACTGGATAGAACTATCTCAAGATAGGTATAGGGTGTAATAAGTCGGACTGGATAGAACTAGCCCAAGAGAGGAATAGGGTGTAATGAGGGGAACTAGGATATAACTAGCTCAAGATAGGTATAGGGTGTAATAAGTCGGACTGGATAGAACTAGCCCAAGATAGGGATAGGGTGTAATGAGGGGGACCGAAAAGAACTAGCTCAAGAGAGGAATAGGGTGTAATGAGGGGAACTAGATAGAACTAGCTCAAGATAGGGATAGGGTGTAATAATTTGGACTGGATATAACTAGCTCAAGATAAGGATAGGTGACGTACTTTTGTAAGTGCGGCAGTGAACTATCGAATTATTTATGCCAATGAATAAATAAGTTAGTATAATATTATATATATATAGGCCTATGTATATACTAGTATACAGCTAAAATATACAGTTTGATAAATTTCTTAGATTAATGGTTAAATTTGTACCCAATTTTCTCCTAAATATTATTAAATTCCAAAATTGTATTCCATATGATACTATCACATTGTTACATTTATGTATCTTCCAATTTGTATAGCTTCATAAAAGACTGGGTCCAGAATTAAAATTAAATATATTCAAATTGACTATGAAACATTTAATGTTAAGAGAACATCTTCATTTAAGGAGCAAATTTAGTTTACGTATTTTGGCTAAAAGATGCTTGCTTTCAAAATGGCATTGTGAACCTCTTTCTTAAAAACGATTACAGATTTCAAATCGATTATGTTAATATATTATATAAATGTAATTGTGATTTCACGTTCTTTTTTTATTGTTTGAGGAATATTATCGGACATTACATTAAACTATAAGACCACATAAATAATTTGAATTTATTTATTGTTTATCTTCTAGACGATCTACAGGTTTTAAGACATTAATTATAAATCAAATAAATATGTGACATATTTATCAGAGGAGATTCTTTATCAAGTAATCTGAAAGATGGGAAAGAACTACCCCATAAGACATTAACTGAGAATAAAATGAATTGTTCTACATAGACACAAGTGGTCTGAATTCTAGGATTTATTCAGGGAAAAACCCGGAGGTAGGCAATGATGCCATAAAGGATTATTGAGCGCTATTACGGTAAGCTACTTGAAACAAAAGAGAGAGAAAAATCGTGTAGTTGAGACAAAGCAGAAGCCATTTGTAAAATGATACCCATGAAACACTAATCCCAACATAAATATTGCTGTGAATGTTGTAGGCTGGAGATTTATTTGGGTAGTTAAGAAGTTGGATAAAGGTGTAACACGAGTAAAGAAGGTCGGTAAACCATATTAGGTGAAAACTAATTATCTAATCTATCACACGAACGTAAAAAGCACACATTGAGGTTTGAAAATATTATTTTTATTCATTGATAAAAACATGCTAATTTTCAATTGAATTTAAATTTATTACTAATAATTTATTGAATAATTGGTTTTTGAAATACTTAGGACAAACAAATTCTTATTTTAGTCTCTAAAAACCTTATTATTTCGTAACAAGGGCGTGTTCTGTAATTCATTTGATGGGGAACTGAGGTTAAATTATAATTTGTATGTTTACTGATCCATACAGTGTGTATAATTAATATAATCTCTATATTCTGTACACATTTCAAGTAAATATCGTTAACATTAATCATTGTGTAGGCCTACATCATTTGGAGTAGGACTATAAATAGGCCAATATCAACGACTTTCTACCTAGGCATTCTCTTGTGTATTTAGTGTGCATTTTCTAAACACGTGTTTGTGTCAGCAAAGTTTTTCAAGACAAACTTAACATGAGACAACATAATTAACGCAGAATACAATCTAAATAAATAAATACGAGAATCGCTTGTTAATAAATGCAACTAATACAAAATAAGTTAAATATTTTAATTCCAATAGAACGAAACATGGGAATCAACCCCAGTAATGAAATAGATTTTTCATTTCACAATAATTTAGACCATAAATTCCCACCCTCAATACATTCCAAATTAATTAATAGTTTCAGAACATGAAACTAAATGTATCCAGATGTGTTAGGAAATCAACTCACACAGTTGGATGATATTTTTTGTTTTTTACGATGACTCTTATGACGTCAACTTATATTTTCCATCGTTTAAAACGTCCTCACATTCCTATTGAAAACACTTGTGTCCACTTCGAAAACACTCTCTTTCTCTCTTACTCCCTTCTAGAACATGGTTCAATCTACAGAAAAATAGAAACTACTAGATCAATTTCTTTGTAGATATATACTCAAAAAGAAGGTTCTCCCCGGTCGGGCTATAACCCTACAGAGGAAAGGTCCGCGTCTCATTAATCTAGAATGTTCTCTCGTCAAACAACCTTACAAAGGAACGGCGCGTTAAACTGCCTTTTCGGGTGTGCCAATAAAATTATTCTGAATAAACTGGATTTAAATTAATAAAAAATAAATTTTAGCAAATTAACGACTTATCAATTTTAACGGCCATATGTGTATACCTGGCATTCTATAAAATGCCTAGGCTTTTTATATAATTCCTAAGTGGTTTTAGCAAAGTATGAAATAAATTAGTTTTGCTGTTGTATTTCATACTTTTTGTAGGGAATTTATATAATAGCCAGTCATTATATATTACCGAGAACAATAGCTAATATAACCTAACCTAATCCTACCTTAACTAACTACCCTATTTATATAATAGCCAGTCATTATATATTACCGAGAACAATAGCTAAATATTACCTAACTAACTAACCACCCTATTTTGAAATAACCAACCTGACCAGCTTGTATCCTAAGAACTAGGTGAACCGGTAAGAAAACGGTGCAAGACTTACATAGAACTGGATAAAAGAATTGATAACATATTCCGAGACTTCAAAAAGACAAAGAACTTAAAAATAATTATGAAATACAACAGCAAAACTCGTTTATTTCATACTTTGCCAAAACTACGAATGTCGTTGAATGACTCAAACATCCATAAAAATAACTAAAAAAATCCTATAAATGCCTAAAAATTACTCTAAAAGGATAAAAACTAAGAAAATATGACCTAAAATTCCATAATGACAAAAAAATGACTAAAAAATAACCAATAAAATATACATTTCTACAACAAGGAGATCATGAACAAGGGCGCACCTAGGGGGAGAGGGGCAAATAGGGATGTTGACCCCCTCTTGTCACCCAAGGGCGCACCTAGGGGGGAGAAGGGGCAAATAGGGATGTTGACCCCCTCTTGTCACCCAAGGGCGCACCTAGGGGGAGAGGGGCAAATAGGGATGTTGACCTCCTCCAATACGTCAAATTAATTTGTTTTAATTTGCCGGCCAGAGATCACTCCAAATAGTTTCTAGAGGCATCCAATTTAACAAAATTTGCCCATTCCAAATATCTTGGGAATGCATATAATTTTGAAAATTTTGCCAGATTAGGATTATACAAAATGGCTTCTTGGAGCAAGCATATTTTTCTAAAATCTTTAGGCAAGTAGCTTTTCAAATAGCTTCTAGATTATCCATTAAAAAAAATTCTAGGGGAAAGTTTCCTTAGCTAGACTCTAGAGGAAACTAACATCAAAAAAATTTCTGGACCAGAATTACTTCGAAAAGCTTATAGAATTATATTAAGTTTTAAAAATTTCAAAGGAAAGATCCCTCCGCATAGCTTCTAGGTGGAACAATTTTTTTGCAACATTTTTCTAGAAAGGATTCTAGGACTCCCCTTTGGGTTGGAGGGCAAAACTCTTTAGTTTTCTAACTGCCCACCTTACACAAATAGGGTTCCGATACCACAAATTCTTTATTTCGAGTAAAACACTAAAAAGTCCCGGTTTGTAGAGTAAAAAATATAGTAAGCATACCATTACACGCGTGGAAAGTGCCCTAAAAGCAACATATGGAAAAAAGTAGTGTAAAAATAGCTTTGATGCATTGTATCTAAATTAAGGCCGATTACATTATTAAAATCGCCGCTCTTAGTTACCATGAATGGAATTGAAATAGCATATAGATGAATTTAATAATAATAAATAATATTGTCTTCGCCTCTAGTATTTGTGTAGCTGTCCCACTGGTGTAACCAGTCAAGGAAAGACTGCTCTACCTTGCGGAATAAACCAAGTGTACATGGATTATTTTCTATGGAATGTTTCTCGTAATGTCCAACTGTAGCCCAAATATCTGGTTGGCTTATCATATCCTCTAGTCTACTGGTAGCAGGGGTGTTATAAGTTTACATAGCCCAAAAAACCCACATGGGTTTTATTAAAAAAACACTTAAAAAACGCAAAAAAAAAACTTATTATATTTTGGATACAAATCAATCGTCTAATTTTTGAAAATGGTTAGTCATTCTGTTGAAAACCTTTTGGTTCAGACCCAATGATAATAATAATACATTGATTTGTATTTGGTACTTTAGATTTTATACAATAGACTAAGCCATAAAATATGTTTTAATTGGTTGAACAAAATATATGTTCAACTAGCAGCTCACCAGGGATAATATAATTTCAAGGTACCTAAACTGTATTAATACTTTGTCAAAAAAGTAAATGCGATAACAAAAGTTCTCACCTTTTATCTTTCAGTAAAGAAATCAACAAATCAATTCTGCAGCTGGCTCGCCAGTAATTTGATGCATGTTCTCCCCTCCCCCCGCCACCTCTTTCTAATCCTTCTACACAAAGTTTTTTTTCCACAACCTGCTACCTTATACAGTATTGTTGCCGAGAATTACATTGTTGCAGTGTTGTTTTCCTTTATTATGTCTCTTATTAATACTTTCCTTACTATATTAAAATTAAAATAATTATATTTCTCTGGATCCCGAATAATTAATACATTTGAATTATTGGTTTAATCAGATAACATACATAACTTCAATTGAATCACAAAAAAGCAATGAGATCCAAAAAAAAACTAATAAAACCTAAAAAAAACCCCATTAACACCCAACTTAACCCAACTGTTCTTTTAAATAACCCGGGTTTTTTCAACCTTGACTGGTAAAGTACCTATCATTTCCTCCAGTCTACTGGTAGTGTAGACCTATCATTTCCTCCAGTCTACTGGTAGTGTAGAGCTATCATTTCCTCCAGTCTACTGGTAGTGTAGAGCTATCACTTCCTCCAGTCTACTGGTAGAATAGACCTATCTACATACTATGCGGATAGCTAGAGCAGAACATGTTTGTTTCAGTGACCTATCCTTCCGGGCTATCCACATTTATTCACACTGAATGTGTAAAGATGAGAAAGTGGAAACCTTAGAGAAAATATTCTCGCATTTGCGTGGGGAGAGAGCGTGGAAAATAGTTTACGAAAAAACCACCCTCAATACACTCAGCTGGTAGTCGAACCTTGACCTCCCCTTCACTATTAAACAAGATTAGACGAGCTTGACATTTAATCCACGTACCCATCCGTTGGGGTACAAACGGGTACAAGGACGTGATTTACAGATAGGTTGGTTTTTATACACATACTATGCTATTTTCAAATCAGTTTTATGCCCGCATGACCTACAATGTCTGCCGTGTCAGAATGAATTATCGGGGGCAGTGATAAGGATTCGAATCACAGTTGGGGGTCTTAAGGTTGGGTTTCACTTTCTCTCTCCAAGCAAATACGTGTAGTTTCCTTTAAAATTCTAATTTTCTAATCCCTATAGCATTAGCGTAGGCCTATTAATTAATTATTCGTAAAACCCGAACGGGTACTAAGCCGCGGTGATAAAAGACTAGTTTTAAAATAGTGTAAGATATTATCATCAGCATGTAAGTGAATGTGTGTTGATAAACCCTAGGATGTATAGACTAAATATTTCACACAAATTCATAGCTTGGCTCAAACTGACCCGTGTATAGATTTATTGAAATGTTTGGGTTTTTTTTTGGTTTTTTTCAAATTTATTTTAATTGTAAATTTTTTATCATCCAACGTAAGTGTTAATACAAAAAATGTGTACACTTGCAAGTAATTTTATATATTTTTTTCTAATTAAATTACGTTACACAAATAATAGAAAAAAACAATATAAATTAACCTCTTTGGTTGTATATTGATATCTATCTATTATTTCAGACAAGCAAGGCACATGTTACCACTGTGTTCATTGCAAACATGATTTTCACATCGATGGCATTGCATACTCATCTTTCTATCCGGGACTCCTTTCACAACTCTTCATTTTAATTGTGCCAACATTAGCTGATACTTGTGGGAAAGATATGCCACACAATTTCGTGGCCTCTTTGACGTACCTTTGTAAACTAACTGATGAACTTCTCTCTAACATGTGAGGCATGATTAGAGCCTTTGCCAGTTATTTTTAAAAAATACGTCGCTTGTGAGTAATTTCACTATGATACTCAGGATGTTGTAGAGTAAATATTACAAATGTATTCACGGCTGCGACGTTCACCATATTTATAAATACAACCAAGGGCCATCTTCCTGTCTGTCTTTTGCACGTGTATGTTCGACTCATCTGGTCAATTGTGTCGACTCCTCCTTTTGGTTGATGATATTACATTATTATCTCCGGCTTTGTTTTACTCACAGAGAGTATTATTATCGTTATGAAATGTGCTTGGAAGAACAACACTTCTATTCTTCTTTGGTACGAAACTTACTTGAGTCATCTCATCATAAAACACAAACTCACTGGTCGAGTACAAGATGGTTTCATGCGGCTTGGAACATCTACTTTGTTTTGACGGATTGGACCCATTGATGTAAGACGTTTAGAAAGAAGATCTCTAGCCAAAGGAATACTTGTAAGAAAGTTATCCATTGTGACGGTTCTGTCACTGTTTTGAATTGATGTTGTTAGCTTGTCAACTATTTTGAAACCAAGATTATTTTCAATAGGTTGTCCAGGTTCCTTTCCGGTATACACATTTCCATCAACAGTATAGGCTGTATTAGAATCACACATCCAAAATATCTTTATAGCGTACTTCCCAAGTTTTCTCGGTATGTACTGTAGAAACTACACCTCCCACGCAACGATAGTTGTTCATCAACTGTCACACATTGGCCAGGGCTGAGAGATTGACGAAAATATTTCACAATATGTTCCAAACATAACGGATTGGTGCCAAGCTGTCGGTTTGTTGTCGTTCAGCACGAGTTCTTTTATCATCAAATCTAATCACTCTTCATAAGTATTGTCTCAAATAGACCAACTGAGAAACAAGCTCTATAAAATGGATTTGAATCATTGTCTAAAATCAAAGACCTGACTGGAACATCCCAATTTCTTTCCCCTCCTGCTAAAATAAGAAACCCCAAAAATGCTCGTAGCCCAGAAATATTAATTTCAGTCCACATTTTTATCTTTTCCTAAGCAATTCGACGCCCTTCTCTGTTTGTACATATAGAAATCTCACCAAGAATATCAGGTGTTAGAAATAGATTGAGGGATCCCACAGGAGTAGGTGGTGACATATTTCTTGCTGGTCCCTCTTTGAAACGAATGGTGTTCCTCGTTGGTGTTTGAGAAATAATGGACGGGTCAGCAACCCAGGAAACACCAGACTTAGCCAGTCTACCAACCTCTTGACTTTTTGGCAACACCAATTGAGGTGGTGCAACATCTTGAGAGACCAAAGTTCCACATCCGAAGCAATGGCCTCTCTGTCTGATGGTTCTGTACATACAAACTGTCATCACTCTCAGTTTCAAGTAAAGGTTGTCTGCGCACCTCATCTTCACATCTGAACCATCACTCATCTCTTCTTGTCAAACGCTGTCTCAGAGAAGCCATATTATCTGCCATGTTTGGTCAAATATTGTCAATAAGATCTAAGTTATAATAAAACTCTAAATCAACTTCATATAATTGTATCAATATAAATTTGGTAAAGTATATCAAAATATTCAAGGCTACTTGGGAGCATCAAAATAAAATATTTTATAAACTAATAAATAACTAGTAAAAACAAAACAAAATAGTAATAAATATGAAAGAATTTTACATAAAAAATCTTTTACACATAAAATCGATGTAATTTAGTAGATAAAATTAATAAGGATAGAAGAGAATAGCTTTTGGGGAAGATTTGAGATGTGATGTTGGAGGAGAATAGAGATGATAAAGTGGATGTATTGGGTAACTAATGAAGAGGTTCTAAGATGAGTAAATGGAAATAGAACCATAACCCAAGTGATTCTATGAAGAAAGTCTAACTGGATGGGTCACATTTTGATAATAAATTGCTTATTGAGTTTTGTCATAGAAGGCCAAATTGAAGAGAAACAGGGGATTAAGAATACCAAGAATGCAACTGACTGATATCCTCAAAAAGGAAAGAAGACAAACTTTCAGGATCTAAAAAAAAAGCTTTTAATAGAACATTAGAACAATAGAACCTTAGAGTTGTGAATGTAGTGATAAAGAGTAGAACTAGAGTTGTGAGTGTAGTGATTCAGAGTGGAACTAGAGTTGTGAGTGTAGTGATACAGAGTAGAACTAAAGTTGTGAATGTAGTGATAAAGAGTAGGACTATAGTTGTGAATGTAGTGATAAAGAGTAGAACTAGAGTTGTGAATGTAGTGATAAAGAGTAGAACTAGAGTTGTGAATGTAGTGATAAAGAGTAGAACTAGAGTTGTGAATGTAGTGATA
>CABFWB010001229.1:145189-159964 GCA_902151455.1 Timema bartmani
TACTCTCCATCATTCTGTGTTAGATGGACCTTGCAGAGAGGAGAGTACTGGGGGACTCGAAATAGTACTCTCCATCATTCTGTGCTAGATGGACCTTGCAGAGAGGAGAGTACTGGGGGACTCGAAATAGTACTCTCCATCATTCTGTGCTAGATGGACCTTGCAGAGAGGGTAGTACAGGGGGACTCGAAATAGTACTTTCCAACATTCTGTGCTAGATGGACCTAGCAGACAGGAGAGTACTGGGGGACTCAAAATAATACTTTCCATCATTCTGTGTTAGATGGACCTTGTAAGGTATGTAGGGGACGCGAGAAAAGAAATAAGTATTTTTTAAGTTTTAATATCAAAACTTTTTTTGTCAAAATAAATTAAATAATGCCTCATTAGTCATTACAAACAGAGAGTATAATTTTCTCCGCGTGGTGATATCTACAGTTCTTGATGTATCAAAACTGTCCTGGAATGTAAGCACAACTTTTTTCTTTCCCTTTAAAATGTTTGTCATCTAATGACGGTATGGTCATGACAGATATTTAAGAATGGTTGATATCACCATGTGAATAAAACTCTATATTCATAATATAGCAATATTTTTTTTATTTTTTAGTGACTGTGACGTAAAGGAGCAGGTAAAAGAAACAGGTTCAGGGGTGGAGCAGTAGCAGATTGCTCCTGCTTCACTAAAGGAGCAGTTTTCCCCATCCCTAGTGTAATGGCGGCGTGAACGAGTCGTTAGTTTGCAGCTCTCGTTCAAAAGATGTTCAATTTGAACGACTCCTATTCTGCACAATCCAAGCAAGACCTGATGACTCAACGTCAGAGTTATAAGATTAGTCCATGTGGAAGTAAGAGGGTATGCCAGGTTGAGGTACCGCTAGGTGGATCATCAAACGCTTCCTCCCTCAATACCTCCTCATGTTCCTCTCCACCTAAACTCCTACTATCCTTCTCTGGGGCTAGACCTGTGTGTATAGCTTGCCGGGAATGGCAATGGAAAAACACTCTTGGCGGAACATCGGTCGATGGAGAAGCTAAATAGCTTGCGATACTTTCTTATTATGTTTGTTAAATTAAAATTGAGACCTGAATGTATAAACTTAAAATACTTGATTTTATATTTTCAAAATTACTTTTTGGTTTCATAATTTAATATTTTTTTATTGGCGTTTGGAAAACGCTAATTATATTAAGGTTATGTTATTTCAATCAGACAAGTTTGGTTTGACTATTAACATAGTATTTATATATGTGGGAATTAGTAACGTTGAATGATGATTCTTTGTTAACAAATAATATTCTTGTTCTTTAGTTGATAGGAATATGATTGATATTAAATTTATAGCTACAATTTCTTATGTTAAGTAGTAATTATTGTTATTTTAGGGAACTGGTAGGTGAGTTGTCTTTTGCGCACTTATGAATGAGTAAGTAACTTGTAATTTAATTAATAACTCTTATTAAATTCTGAAAATTGAAAAATGACACCTGGACACGGGAATCAAACCCGGGACCTTTGGCTTAGTACGCCAATGGTCTAACCACCGAGCTATGAGTGAATAATGACCCTGGGCATGGGACGACTTCTGTATAGCTCAGTGGTTAGAGCATTGGCGTACTACGCCAAAGGTCCCGGGCTCGATTCCCATGTCGAGGAGTAATTTTTCAATTTTCAGAATATGAAATCTAGATGGAGTAATCCTCACTAAAAGCATAAATAATAGCTTTAGCTATTTGATTCTTAACTCTTATTATGTTATTTAGTACCAAAGGTACTTCTATTGTATTAGCCTACCTTCTATCATATGGTCGATATAGATTGTAAATCATTCCTAAAAGGTTGCTTTGTTATGAGAAATGATTCTATTTGCTCTATTAAATTAATTATTTATGAACAATTTATTAAAATCTACTTCTAACTTACACATCAACCTGAGGCATATTCGCAACCCATTCCGAAGCCACTTTTGCGCAGTTAAGGTTCTTGCTGTCGTAATATGTGAGCACATCCAGTGATTCTCCCGGTGTTGATCCTCATTTTGATTCAAGTCATCCCTGCTCCCCTGAAATACCCCAATACCATGACGACCGATTCAGATGGCATTCTTAACATGCGGTTACTTCCCGTCGAAATTCCTACCCCCTCCTTCCCGTAACCTGCATCTTCCCACCCTATTAAAATCTCTCCTGGATGTAAGCAAACGAGGTAAACTCGAACTTTTAGGGGATGCAGAGCTTCTATCTTTATGTATTTGTACAACATCCAACTTTGTCACGCATATAGTTTCGGAAGGTATATTATTGGGTAGTCCCAGAGCGAAGGCTAGAGTCGCTTGTAACGAGAAGGGACTGAGGAAGACTAAACAGAGGGAATTTATCCATCGCTTCCAACGGCGACATGAATAATTCCGAATGTTTATTTTTGCCATCTCTGAAACTG
The DNA here is from genome assembly GCA_902151455.1 of Timema bartmani. Taxonomy (NCBI): domain Eukaryota; kingdom Metazoa; phylum Arthropoda; class Insecta; order Phasmatodea; family Timematidae; genus Timema; species Timema bartmani. The sequence continues at coordinate 147,630 of CABFWB010001229.1, forward strand.
CGTAAATCTTGAAACTTAATCTAACTTAGGAACAGGTGGCTTGAGGTAATCTTGGGGAATATTTCACCCCTTATCAGGAGACACTTTGTATTTTCATGTAAACCATCCTATTTTTTTGAACTATTTTCTTTAGCCTTTAATATTGATTGTTCACTGTTGGCTGAAATGGAATATCTGGAGGCTCATCTGATATATATTATTAGAACCCTCCTACCCGAATTGCTTATGTACGTCCCCCCACTTTTACTAGGCAAGTTCCACCTACGCCGTATGTTGCGCACGAAAATAATAGTCCGAGTAAAAGTCGATCAGGAAATTTACCTGACTTGTTTAGAGCTATATGTTTTCGTTGTCATAGGCTGTGACATTATTAACGTCAGTGCCCCTCGGGAAATGAGTGATTTGTATTGAGGTCAGTGGCGCTGCTGTGGGTGTAAATTAAAAGCCACATCTTCCCCCACATCCCGTGGTGAAATTTTCCATTGGTTCAAGTTCGGTTTCGCCCCTTGGCAACGGGTAATTCTCTTTAATAGTTACATCATTCAACTTCCTTAAGTCCACACAGAAACGTGAGGAACCATCTTTCTTCCAGGCTAACACTACTGCGGAGCACCACGGAAATGTTGATGGCCTTATTATTTCTGTCTCCACCCTCTTTCTTACCTCCCTCTAAGCCTCGTCTCTTTTGTGGATGGACATGCACCGTGGGTGCTGACAAATGGATGTGCTGTCCCTGAATGCATTTGGCGTGATAGTACTGAAGTGCGGCCGTAGTCCTACTTTCCTCTGGCCACTTTCCCTTTGTAGCGATTGATGCAGGCCTTGACCTGTTATAGTTCATCCGGTGTCAAATGTTTATTTGCTTCCGACCAGTCAAACTCTTCGGCTACTGACAGTGGCGGATTTACCAACAGGCTGAGTAGGCTGGAGCCTAGGGCGGCAGATTTTAGGGGCGGCAAATTTGGGGCGATTTTTTTTTTTTTGTCATACAGAAATTAAAAAGATTCATATTTATATACCTAAATGTTATTAGGTCCACACAAACAATTCAACATGTAATATGTTTCACCACTTAGATAAATTTGTCTACAATTTGCGTAGTCGCGTTTGGTTGCGGCGCGGGAACGAGTGACACGACCGTTCGCTAAGTGTGTCTGGCCGAACCTGACTGCACGAGCGCGGCGTGGTGCGCCGGAGCCGAGGCGGGGTCGTGCTGTAGGCATACGCCGCGAGGTGTTGGTGACATTGAGTTCGAGAGAGATAGATATAGAGCGGCGATACAAACAGGGAAGTCCCGTCCCATATTTACATAAAAACAAAAGAATACCAGCCTCGGTTGATTGGGTCCTGCAATTTCTAATACGTATTTATATTTCCATAACGAATTGACACATTTTTCTGGTTGTGTGCTGTAATTTTTCAAAGTGTTTCGTGGATTGTATGAATAATTTCATAACATAACATCACCGGTGCGTACAAACTTATAGTAGGTAAGTAATCATAATATATTACAATAAATCATCCGTAACGAATCAGTAAGACGTAATTTAACTTGATAAATAGCTGTTTCGGAAGCTATACAAAGAAATTTCGTTTTTTTTGTTATATCATACTTAAATAAATTTCTTGTACTTACGTTAGGTAACTATTCAATGTCTGAAGTCTGAACAAAGGATACTGCTAATTACGTACGAGAAATAAAACTCCCAATGTAATCTTTTTTATTTCAGTTCTTGGAAAATTGTTAGAATGAGTGATGGGAGAAAGCGACTTAGTGGAGCTGAGTATAAAAAGAAGGCCAAAATAAAAAAAGAAGAACAAGAACAGGTTATCCGTAAAACGATAAAAATTGACAGTTTTTTTAAAAGTGGAAGTGGAAGTAGTGTTGAAAGACCAGGAACTTCAACAACATGCACTGACACAATACAATCTGGAAAAGATGAAACGGATTTGAACTCTGCGGCCCAACAACAACAGTCATCTGTTGAACAATCTACTTTTGAAAAAACGGATATTTATGTTTTTGACGAAGAGGCGGTAGAGGAATCATCAATAAGTATAAAAATTGAAGATGCGTCTCAGAATCAGACGTTAAGTAATGACCAAGTGCAAACAAGTGAAACAACAGTAAATCTAAACAAAGATCCAGCTTTATGGGAAATCAACGATACCTTAAGGGAGATTATCGCAAGGTATGGCTTCGGTCAAAACAAGTCTTGTGACTTCTCTAAAAGTGAAAAATTATATGCTGATCAGCGTCGTTTCTTGCCAGTGAGTATCTTCCAAAGAAAAATGAAAAATAATGAAGTGAATGACCGAAATTGGCTGGTTTATTCTGAAAGTAAAAGATCTGTATATTGCGGGCCCTGTTTGGCATTCGGTCCATTGGAGAATAAGACTCAGTTTGAGAACGAAGGATTTAATGACTGGAAAAATGCAGAACACCGAGTAGCTCAGCATGAAAACTCTGCGCGTCATAAATCTAGTATCCTTAGTTTGAAAGTTAGAAGTAAGATTGATGGCTGAATCAACAATTTACTGCATGTCCAGATTGATGAAGAAATTACTTATTGGAGAAACGTTCTGAAGAGGGTTGTTGCCGTAGTGAAGCGACTGTGTTCAAGAGGCCTCGCTTTCAAAGGAAAAAATGAAAAGTTCGGCGATCCGCATAACGGAAATTATTGTATGATTTTGGAACTGTTAGCTGAATTCGATCCTTTTTTAGCCAGTCATATTGAACGATTTGGGAATCAAGGATCTGGAAGTACCAGTTACTTATCAAAGACCGTTTGCGATGAGTTTATTCACTTGATGGGTCATAAAGTCTTAAAACAGATTGGAGACGTGATAAGGACGAAATATTTTTCCTTAATCATCGATTCAACACCAGATATAGCACATGTGGACCAACTTACCCTCGTCATTAGATACGTTTTGGAAATAGGCGAACCGTGTGAAAGATTTCTCAAGTTTTTGCCCTCAGTGGGACATAAAGCTGAAGAAATGTTTTCTGCCATTATTTCAGAACTCAAAACACTGGGCATAAATATTGAAGACTGTTGTGGACAATCATATGATAATGCCACGAGCATGTCTGGTATGTACAATGGCTTACAGGCTAAAATTCAAAGCCAAGCACCTTTTGCTTTTCTCGTTCCTTGCTCTGCCCACTCTTTAAATTTAGTGGCAACTGCGGCTGCTGAATCTTGCACAGAAACTTCTTCATGTTGCTTCAAGAAATCTATGTTTTTTGTAAGTTCTACACAACGCTGGCAAAAACTAATGACTGAAATCGGGAAAACGCTAAAGAGAGTAAATCTGACACGTTGGTCAGCTAGAGAGGAGGCATGTAGAAGTTTGAGAGATTCCTTGGCACGAAGTCCTTAAAACTTTGGAATCAATCAAGGATGATTGTACCGAAAAGCCTGTAACGCGAAACGAAGCGATGGGAATACTTTTGAATTTAGAAAAACTGGAAACAGCGGTAATGGTTGTTTTGTGGAATGTTTTTTTGGAAAGAATAAACAAAGTGAATGTTCAAATTCAGGCTTCTGCCGTAGATTTTATCACTGTTGCCGATCTTTACGAATCTCTTTGCAAGTTTCTCGTAGCTGAACGAGAAAATTTTAAGTATTTCGAAGAAAAGGCGATGGAATTAAGCGTGTCAAAGCAGTATACAAAAGACATGGGAAAGAGACAACCGAAAAGAAAAAAAAAATATGATGAAACACCCGATGAAGAAATGAGAATGACTGCGAGTGATACTTTCAGGGTTAACACATTTCTCGTCCTCATTAATAGACTCGTATCCGAATTAGAAAAACGGCAGGAGGCCTACAACAGGTTCAATGAAAAGTTTTCATTTCTGATCAAAATGAGTGAATTGTCATCATCAACCATTACGGAAAAAGCCCTTTTCTTGGAAGAAATGTATCCTAATGATTTAGAGACTGACTTAGGTCAAGAATGCATACATTTTCAATGCCACCTTTCTTCTGAAAGAATTTTGGTAAAACCAGATTCTGGAACATTGGAAAGTCTATCTTCGTTCCTGCGAAAACAGAATTTGCAAAACGTTTATCCAAACTTGTATATAGCAGTTCGCATGGCTCTATGTACACCAGCGACAAATTGTTCGGGTGAGAGAAGCTTTTCTTGCTTAAAACGGGTGAAAAATTATCTAAGATCTACCTTAAGCCAAGAAAAGCTAAACGCCTTAGCTCTTTTGTGCGTAGAGTCAGAACTAATGAACAAGATTTCATACGACGATATAATTGATGATTTTGCGAATAGAAAATCGCGCAAAAAGGCATTGTAAAACTTTCATAACTTAATTGAATTTCATCGTCATCATCAGCCGGATTGTTACCAGATAATTGAATATATTGTTTTTAAACTGTAAGTAAGCGCAATAAAAATTATTTAATTACGTTTACCGAATGTACATTATTGTGTAAGTAGTATTAAGGCATACCTTACCCCGCTTTATTAGTAGTACATGATTGAGCTTTTATTAGCTCAGAAATATACCCAAAAACTATTTCTTGTGCAATCTTAACTAAATCGTTGGATTGTAAAAATAATCTAGGAATTGACAAATTGTAGAGGTCGGTAGGGGCGGCAAAATTTGAATAGCCTACTGGCGGCAAATGTGTAAATCCGCCACTGGCTACTGAAGCTTCTCTTACTCCCACACACACCACCGAGCCTACTGATGCAATCCCTACGTGGGTTTCTTTGTATAGGATCACCCGCTCAAGCTCTGAGTTTCTCGACAATATTGTCCCTTTCATCCCTTGCACCACCGAACGCGCTGTCAGAAGTCTGTATTTTTCCTCGCACTGTGGATTAGGTTAAATCACTAATATTTGGGAAGATGAGTCCTCGGAACGTTAACACAACATCGTACCTCCATCCATCCTGGAATAACCACAATTTCGCTTAGTTCAGCCCACACTTGCTTTACTCCCAGCTCCAGGGCTAGTACCTCTCCTATTATCACTTGGCCTTCAGAGGGGGGTATCTGGAACTTTGTCTTACGAATAAAATCACAGCCTAGCACACACTCTTCCACAAGACTGGAACACGTGCTCACCTTTGTTTCCAAAGATGTACGTCCAGCTCTGACTGTCACTACTCCGACTACATTCACCTGCAGAGGTTCCGACTTCGCTTGCGAAACAACCACTGATGTGGGTTGTAGTTGGCCAGATCCGACTTGCCACCATACATCCTCTCACAGAAAACGTGATTCACCTGTGTTCAGGAGGAAATCTGAAGTAAATCCCTTTATGATCGCTTTACATGAACTACTGGAATGTCACTCTTACTTCCCTTGATCTGATCTAACTCCCAGATGGGCTGGACCGGGTCTTTGGGACCTGATCTGGTTCGTTTTAGTTTTCCGGACGTTGGATGACCTCTTGCTTCTTTATTCTATTTTCCAGCTTGAGAGACATTCCCACCGTAAGTGCCGAAATCCACCCCACTCAAAACAATGAGGCCCACGACATTTATTCGAGCTGGAGTCTGAATGTCTGGTTTGTAAACTGTGTTCTTTGCATGATGCTACTGGACTCCATGCACACTTCACCGGTGACGTGGATATAAGGCAATGGGGGTATTCCTTGTCCTTATATTGCACCCCTCTTTTGTCTGGCCAACTCCGCCACCCTCTTGATGAATTGTTCTAGCTTATCACGAAGAAACTCATTCTCTTTCTTCAATGCTGACTCTCCTCTTTCTTCTCGTGAATGGTGAACCTTAATAATCTGCCCACATCACCGTTCCTCTGGCCACACCCCTGTTGGTGTAGGTGTCGGGGGACCCGTAGACGGGACATGACGGATGTCCTCCAAAACTCACTGCACTTGAGCCGCGACTACCGTATCGCCCAAGGACGCTGGGTTTCTTCTGGCAGCCTCTTCCGCCCCCCAAACCACGCAGAAACTGACGGACCAGTTGTTTCTCACGTGTGACATCACTATACTCTGCGAAGACTCACACGCCTATTGCCCGCAAGACCACCGCAAACAACGCTAACGTTTCTTCCCCCTTTTTTTTATGTGTTCAAAAGATGCATTCCACATTGCCCTCATCTGGTGCAAATGCATCTGCGTAGAAGGCCTAGTCTTACGTTTAAACGATCATCTAGGTTTTAGGCTTGTAGGAAGTATATTGGCCTACATCAACCTATTTATAGAAGCAAGTCATGAGTTTCAAACTTAGTTGTGCTCTTTAAATCTTTTATTAATATATTTATTTAATTTAACTAACGATAATGTATTGATGCATCCCATATATTAATACAAACTAGTGAACCATTTCTAATGCCACATTGACTTGTAAGTGTGTGGAGAGAAAGAGATACCCAAAGGCTCCCATTCATCTTTCACAATAGTGTGCAGATGACAGCTAGAAAACTTCAGCCACAGATGTCCATTCATTTATATTATAGAGATCAATGGTCGCTAGACATGGTTGCGAAGCAAGTCGTGGTGTATTTTGGTCATGGCAACAACGGGTTGCCCCAGAGCGCGGGGGCCCTAAGATGTGGTGCCTTAAAAAACTTGAAAATTGCAGTTTTATATATTTTTTTTTCTGCTAGTTATCTATGGCAATATTTATTTTCTAAAGTAGTTTAAGTGAACGTGAGAAGAAGGTGGCATCATTTCTATCTATTTTAGCCAATCTTTGAACACAAACACATACACTCTAGGTTTATTTTGGATATTAATACTTATTTACACCTTTTTAAGGGTAGCATAAATATTTCATAAACGTATAAAATATTAAAACAAGATAATTTAGGAATACACTAATAGATTTCAGTATACCTTAATTTGGGGCAACAGTCAGTAAAATAAACGGTATAAGCTGCATTATTATAATTTTATATGTAAGAATGTATTATATAAATTTGACCCAAAACTAATAAAATCATTTTATTCAATCCTATTTAAAATAAACTATACACAATGAACTCCCTTTGGAAATATATAATATCTGTGGAATTCCCTCAAATTAATGTTTATTGGTTTCAACTTGGGTTGCAACCAATAATATAGTCATTGTAATTTGGAAGTTTGAGTGTAGTGAAATGAGACTATAAACTGGGTATTGTTAGAAGCCGACCAAGGACACGTATCCACGTATAGGGCATCCATGGCAGAAGAGATGGTAACTAGCATAATAGCTAGTAAAAGTTATCAATCATGTATCTATTTTCCAAGCCTTCATGATCTGCAAAACCATATTAAGTGATTTGTCGTAACTTTTTACACAGACAAACCATTATTGTTTTTTAAGTTATTAAGTGTTTTTAAATTATTGAAACACGAACTTATGATAATAACAGTTTGGATGTTTCTTTTTTGTGGAGGCGGCGTCTGTGGGTCTCTTAAAAAAATTATTTTCAAATGAGAGCAGGAGACAATTCAAGAAAACAAGTAGTAGTAAACACGAAATTCGTTTCAGTGTGACCGACACAGAGGGCGCCGCCGAAAAGACTTCAGTAGGCGTCGTGCGTTTTCACTAGGCACCAATTCGCGTTCGCTTGTACTCCGATTACTGTCGGTTTTTAAGTGAATCATCAAAGGATATTTGTGTTCACACCTGCTCTGTTTTCTTTCGGTGTGACCGGGTATAACATCAAGTGGTTGAGTATCAGTGCAGTTTCCTTCTTGCTGTGCGTGGCATCTTAATTCAGGTTATAATTTAGTGGACTTATGAAAATAAATTACTTTTATTCGAAGAATACCGATCGCGTCCTTGCTTGTGGAACTCGACTGACCCTACAGTAGTGTGCAAACTAATCGGGACCAGTTTACATTTACATTAAATGGCCATATTTTGGAGGCTTACCTTGAACAACATAAACCGGTTTTAACCGATTTCAGATATTTTTGGAGGTTGACCCTGAACAACATGAAACCGGTTTTAGCCGATTTCAGATATTTTTGGAGGTTGACCCTGAACAACATAAACCGGTTTTAGCTTATTGCCGATACTTTGGGAGGCTGACCTTGAACAACATAAACCGGTTCTGACGTTTTTAATACAAGTAAAGCAATTTTACTTACAATTGAGTGCTGGAGTTAATGACAAGTGTATGGTGTTTTCTGATCTTTATTTTGTTAGTCTGTGATTGTATGCGTGAAAATGGAAACTACTTCCAAAAAGAGAACAAAGAGTGTATCTCTTAAAGTGCACACTTTTATGACTTTGGGGGATAGATCCTCTGCTGTTGCTGTCCAGAATCATCAATTCACAGATTTGGAATCATGGTCTCCCTAAAGAAAAGGAAAATGTTAGGGATAATGAAAACAACTTGAATATATGAACGAATTCTACTTAGAAATAGTAAAATTAACCCACACAAGACAAGTAAGCATATAAATCTTGGAGCTGATATGAAGACTGGACAAAGGTAGTTTTCTCTAACGAATTCCTTTTTTTGTCCAGGAATATAAGCCAACCATTGTTATGCGAAGCAACGATATACTGACCGGAGATGCACCTCTTCAACAGACTGTAAAACACTCTCCCAAAAAGTTTTTTTTTGTGTCATTTTACATCAAGTGGACCTGGGAGTCTAATGCCAGTTCAAGGGATTTCATAAAAATACATAGAAACTATAAACAGGAGAATTTTGTCATGCATTCATACCTTTCTGACAGTAATGGCACATTTCAGCATGATCTTGCCCCATATCAGTACTCTAAATCAATCAAGAAATTCATGCAGGAAAACAATATCTCTGTCCTTGACTCCCCTGGAACTTCTCCAGAATTAAATCCTATTTATAATTTGTGGAATATTCTCAAGAAGCGACTTGGCAAAATGGACTGTTCAACAAAGGAACATATAGTAACTAGCGTAATAACGGTGTGGTTTCATGATGAGCAAGTGGAAAACATTTGTTCTAGATTGATGGATTCAATTCCTAAACGTTTTCAAGAAGTCATTGTAGCTATAAGAGGGCATATTTCACACGAACTCTACATAAAATAACTGCTAGTAAAATTATTTGTATAAAAACATACATTCTTATACATTTTTATTTTGTCCCAATTAATTTGCACACTACTGTAAATATAAGTTACAGGACAGAAAGTTTGATGCTTGGAAAGCTCTATCCGAAGCACTGGAATCTGATGTGGGAGAAGTGAATAAAAAGGCAACTTCTTTGCTAGATTCATTCAGAAGCAAGAGTACAAAGAAAAGGAAAAGAGATATTGGCATCTTCCCTACTGCTTTTTGCCATGTTCCAAACTATTTTAACCACACTGGTATAAACAAATCACATCCACCCTGCAAACTCAATAAAGAACGGCGTCCAATTCGGTGCCGTTTTCAATTGTTTTCTCTAATTTAGCTGCACCTGATCAGTGCTGATCGATCGAATGTTACCGAACACATGTGAACGAACAGTTCGATTGTATTCTCTCGGGTGTAATCCTAGCTGAACATTCATGTGTAGGTTGGATTGTCGATGATCGTACAATCGTTGGTGGTAAGTCTTCTCTCAAGCCACAGCGTAGTCAAATACTAAAAATATTAGCCTTTTTGTTGTCATTTTCCTTGCCCTTCTTATCCTCAGTTGTTTCCCAGAAGCAATATACAGGTTGACTAAAAATGTGTTTGCCAAAAACAGTACGCTGATTCAAACCATCGAGTGGTTTGGAATAAATTCAAAGTATGAAATTAAAAGTACCTAATTAGTTAAAAGTTTTTTGAAAAAGTGGTAGTGGTTTTTTAAAGGTTGTTTAAAACTATTTTCTTTGAGCCAAGGCTAGGCCTACATTTTATACTTGTAATGTTAGTGACTAGTTTACAAAATTTTAAACCCAAGTCCACAACTACTTATTAAAAAAAATCTTCGAAATAGTTTATATAGGTATTTATAGTTCGAAAATGTCCGTGCCTCCAGCGGTTGGGGATATGCCCCCTCAAATCCTCCAAATTTTAGATGTAGGTGTTGGGTGAATCACAAATCTCCACCCCTGGCTGCATTTGAGAGTCTTTGTTTATAAATCCTGTTAGGTGACATTTTTACATTTTTTATTAATATAATGAGACCTGTAGTGTCTTTGATATATTTTATGAAGAATTATAGATTCAAAACTAATAGCAAATTTTACTCCCCTCTCCTCTTACATAAATCCAAAGATCACAAATTTTTTCCCGATCTCTAGTTGACATTTTAAAACTGATTATTTTGACTCAATGACAGTCTTCGATATCTTTAATATATATAATTCTTGTGTACGTGTGTATGTCACTGAACTCCTAAACTGCTGAACCGATTTTGATGAAATTTTTTGTGTGTGTTTGAGTGGGTCCGTGGATGGTTTAGATTCACAATTGGACCCGGTAGGTGGCGCTGCAATCGGGTTCTAGGATTTATTTTTTAGGGAATTTTTTTTGAGGGGGAGATTTTTTTGACATTTGTCATATTTGAAGGTACGTCAATAAAATAAAACTAGCTGTACCCGGCATACAAATTTGTAAGCAAGCTTCGCAATTTTTTTCGATACAGCTGATATTTGTGGAGTTGTGGGCGAAATGCCAAAAATGAAAATATGTTTTATTTTGTATGTTGTCTTGACAAACATTGAATTTGTAATATTTGTGTAACTCACTAATTGGAGTTAATTGTGAATTTGTAATTATGATGATCACATAGTATTTGTTTTACTATCGAAATCAATTATGCCACCCAAACGAAAAGCCAACGTTCGGGCAGGACAACGTCTGTCGGGTCCGCTAGTAATATTAATATATTGTTTAGTTAAAGGGATATTAAAAGAAAATTACGTAAGGATAAATTAACCTTTTTTTTCCCCACACAACTGACAATTTGTACTTCTGCAGCGTATCTAATTTAAAGATATAATAGTTATAAGGACGGAAACTTTTATTAAACTTACAAGAATTCTCTTAGAGAGTGAATTAATTAACGAACAAATTGAAAATCACTGGGAAATTTTTTTCCTATCACACCTGTCCAGGATTTAAACCTAATTATGACATATATTATAGAGGTCTGAAATTATTTTAGGTAAATCCATTTTAACATTAGGTTGATCATATTTAATAAATGGCTAAGGAGTGTGAATTAAAATATAATACTGTAAGTTTGAAAAGTGAATGAACATTTCTAAGCCTCATTTAGTAACCTCTCAAATTATATTTTTTTAAAACATGTCCTGAGAAATACCAGGTACAAAAAAATTTCTAGGTGAAGAAAATGTGCATGATATTTACTTTTATACCCATTACTGTTTCCAGCCTGTGGCCTGGGTCAGTTTTTTATTCAAGCCACTAGCGGCTTGCTATGCCTGTCGTAGATTCATGTGTCTTATAATATAACTGAAGACTAGGGCAGGCACAGCATCCAGTCCCCAGCCGTTAATTCATCGCTGTGAAAGGTTAAACCCACATTTCAACAATGATACATTTTTTGGCTTGCATGATATTTACTAGTCATTGATATTAAATTTAATATAACAAATAAACATGCCTTTCTTTATCTATACATATAACTGAAAAAAAATATCATTGTAGTATGGTGTTGAAAAAAAGCCAACTTATTGAGTCAACTATTATAAATCAACAAGGCCTATACATTCACACTTGAATTATTTTTTTCAATGAATCATCACAAATGGTTATATCTTGAATTAAAATAATAATATATCATTTATTTAAGAAAGCTACACAAAAGATTTCTTAAATCAGGTTTCATGGACAGTAGTAAATAGTGTCCCCCTTTTCATAAAAAAAATGTGCATATATAACAACGCTATACCTTGATTAGCTTACTAAAGAAAGTTTAGAGCACGTTTCTCGATAATACAAATGTACTTTAAACGATCAACATTGATTATATTGAATATGTTATTAGGTTTATTTTTCATAAATTGATAATATCTATTAAAAGTGACACTTTCAGATCACATGACTTGACGTATGAATGCATAAAATAAGAGATGGTAATTTTTTCTAACTGTCAAATATGTCCATTCGTAAATAGTATTATGACAAACAATGCAAATAAAAAACTTCAAAGTTTAATTAATCTTTACATGATGAATAGAGAGGAGAGTCAAAAAGGTGGCCCAGAATTAGCAAAGATATCTAATAGATAAAGAAGATTGGATCTCCACGTAATATATTTTATATTAGATTTAATCAAGGCTAAGCCATCTACCAGATTATTTCTCAACTACTTTACACCGAGATTTCAACAATGATCTTAATTGTGCTAGCTCGTCAAATTGTTACTCCTTTGAAAATGTTTGTTGGCGTTGCCCAGCAAATAAATATTTTAT
>CABFWB010001229.1:164881-176759 GCA_902151455.1 Timema bartmani
CTAGGACTATGTTCCTCCGTCCAGTGTTGGTTGAGTAGTCAATTTAATAATGCGCTCACAGGACTTTATATAGGGGTTTTTCACAGCACGGAAACAAGGTGGGGGGTGTAGAACATTTCCTTCTAGAAGGAATCTAACATGACGTGGACTGTTGATATTATTGTCCCATTATTCATTTTGGAACAGCGATTCTTCAATCGGACGTCATTTCTGTAGTAGTGGAACTATCCACCAGGGTGCAGTTAGGTAGAATTCTGTTGAACGTGGATAGTATTGCTTGGCGTGGCTTCAGTATCTATTTGATTTGGTCGGTGTTGACTTCGGTGAAGGAGTCTCTGTTACTACCAGGTGTAGCGCGTCGTTGTCTACACACGATAGATTTGGTGAGTTTAGATTCCAATGTATTCCATAGTTCTATTGAATTGATTTTATTGATTTGAATTGTCTATAACGTTGTTTCAATTTACAGGAACTACAATAGTGAAGAGTACTTTTGTAGGGTTTAGAATATTATTGAATATTATTGAATATTATTTGGGGCGGGTGGTATGATTCTTCGGCGAGTTGAGTATGAAGTTTAGCATGGGGGCGAGTTCAAATGTAACTCAATGTTACAATAATAGCTTTGGCTATTTGAATCTTAAGTAAGGTATGTTTGACAGATACTCGTGACAGGGTACGGGTTGGATGTCAACTATCGGATACTTTTAAAATACATAATGGGTTGAAACAAGGAGATGCACTTTCCCCATTACTTTCAATCTAACTTTAGAGTATGTTACTAGGGTAATACAAGAGAGTAGGGAAGGGTTGACATTAAACAGTACAATACAACTATCAGGGTACGGAGATGATTTAGCTTTGTTGGGCAATAATAAGGAAGGTGTGGCGAGAAATGCAGACGTTTTACTAGAGGCTGGTAAGGAAATAAGTTTATAGATGAACGCCGAAAAAACTAAGTACCGGTATATGATCATACAGATAACACAAATTGGAGACTATTGTTTAAAGATTAGTGTGAAAAACATAATGATTTGACAAGGTCAATAAGTTTAAATATTTAGGAACAAGTTATCTATCAAAGGCGATATTAAAGTGGAAATTAGGAAACGAATGCGGTCGGGAAATGCATATTATTACTAGGTCAGTAAGTTGTTGGCGTCTCCCCTGATTTCAAGGAGTGTAAAACTCAGTATATACAACGAAAACAACTTTAGGGTGTTCACACACACATGAAAACAAATTTAGGGTGTTCACACACACATGAATACAAATTTAGGGTGTTTAGAAACAAGATGCTTATGAAGAAAGTATTTTGTCCATAAAGGGATGAGGCTACTGAGGATTGGAGGAGGTTACAAAATGATGAGCTACATACCCTGTATTTATCACAAGACATTATTAGGATAGTCAAGTCTCGTAGATTGCGGTAGACAGGACAAGCAACGCGAATGGGAGATTTTTTTTTTCGTATGAGTTTTTTTATCTTGTTCAAGGTACTGGTTGCCAAACCCAACGGGAAGACCTAGACGTAGATGGAGAATAACAATAGAATGGACCTGAAAAATATAGGGTGTAATGAGGTGTACTGGATAGAGCTAGTTCAAGATAGTGATAGGTGGTGTACTTTTGTAAGTTTGACAATGAACTTTCGAGTTCCTAATACCATAGAGTAAGCAAGTAAGAATTAATTTATTTCTTGCACTTGATTGAGTAAGATTGTAGGGTAAGAAAGTAAAGTTTGACCCCCTAATAATACACATAATTTTAACAAAAAATTAACAAACATGAAGATCAACATAAATCTAGATTAAACTTACCTAAGACGTGTAAATGAAATGGTTATATTTTAATTTAAGGTATGATATTTAAAAGGATGTTTTAATACACAGTAAAAGTTCTTCCAAAATTTTCAATCAAGAAAGTATTGAAATAACAGCTTTGATACAAGCTTTATATCCACAACCCTAAGTGCATTTCTGGGTGCAATACTGGTATAAGTTGAATGTTTTAGTCCAGAACAATATTGGATGACATGTCATTCTTTTTATTTGCTCGTCACATGCAATGATAACAAGTACATAAACTCTCTTCATGATTCTCCTGTGAAAATGTAAATTTATCGGTTATTTTTTGTCATTTTGGAAGCAGTGAAATCAGGCTCATTGTCTTTCCTATGGGCTAAATCGGCACCGATGGCACTTCGGGCTCACCCTTCTTCTCCGTCTGATGAAAAAAAGAGGTTTATAATCAACTATGTAAAAATTAGGTATTTATTAAAGTCAAATCTCATGCAACACCCATAACGTGGTGTGAGACTATTTTAATTACTATTAGGTCCGTCGAAAGAATGGATGTAAAACAACACCCTCTACACTCCACGTCATTTTGTACTATCTGTGTTTCCCCAACCCTTTTCATTTTTCTTACATTAGAGTCGTTGTCCTCTCAGTCCGTGTATTTTATGGGTTTTTTTTCATAATCAAATAGCCAAAGTTATTATTTATGCTTTTTAGTAAGGATTACTCCATCTAGATATCATATTATGATTTTTTTTATTTTACCCATTTTTTCTGTTGAATTTTTATTCATGTGTGTCTAGTTCTTTAACTTTAAGTTTTTTGTACTAACTTTCTGTCGATAAGCCGTTTTATCACTTAGTTTACTGTTTTGTAATAGTACTAGTTTTAAATTAAATTAATCGTAGTTTTTTTTTAGTTTTACGTATTTTGTTTGTTTCAGTTGTCAGGGTTTATTTATGGTATTTTTGATATTTTATTAAATTTTGTTTTTTTTAGTTTTTCATGGTTTGTGCGTTTTACTTCCAGTCAATTTACGTTCGTCGTAGTTTTATTATTTAATTAAGGGCACATATAGGGCTATGTATATCTATTCATCAGGTAGTTACAGAAGGTTCTCGGTTGGGTTTCCTCGCTGAATTGCCTTTTAGCTAAATTATCAAAAAATAAGAAAATGTGTTAGATTGGTCCAATATGTATAAAAAAAAAATTAGCAATAGGAGTGAGAAAAAAACAACTACCAAGTAATGTATTTTGGAGAGGCTTTGTTCTTGTTTTTTGTCTGGCAGTTCAATCTGTTTTTGTTTGAACCTTGGAGGGAAAGGATGAAAGGGCGGAGGTTCTCGATGAGTGAAGCCAAGGTTACACCAGCAGCATACTCTTTGCCAGCCCAACCTTTTTAGCTTCATAATAACACAGATTTGTTTTATTTGAATTAGACATTATGTATTTTGATATAATATTATTTATAACTTTTCTTTTAAGTAGGATATCTAGTTACAAGTTTTATAATACAATTTTTAGTCGATAGAAAAATTATAAGAACAATACTATTATGTTTATATTTGGTTTTTATATTTTTACTGTAAAAATGCATTGTTAGATATGATATCAAAATTGTTAAATGACAATGATAATGCCATATTAAATTGTACACAATACAAAATTATAATTATATTGTGTGATTATTTAATTTAAAGGTTAGTTTTAATATTCACAAGTCACTAAATCTTAATTGCATAAGTGTTTAACTTTAACATACCTTCAATATTTTTGAAAAGAATGTGTCGAAAGCCAGCTGTATTTTTCTATTATTACTCATTGTGTTAAAAATATAAACGTATGGAACACAAGAACTATCTTATCTGCTAGAAATGACAAGGATCGAATATTCCTGTATTCGAATAGTCTACTTCATGCGCCAGCGACTCTTGAAGTTCACTTGATAGTTGCATTAGCAATCACGTTATCAAGTGTAGATCCGTATGAATAGTCACGAAGTGTGTTAATGCACCCCTCACACGCCCTTGAGTTCAAGGGTGACAGCAAGCTACACTTGACACGCCGTCGATGCGTTGTTTGTTCATAAATTGTTTAATTTTTCATCTGCTAGAGATAGGGATCGTAGAGTGATTTGATCTTTGATAAATTACGTTAAATATACTGGTTGTTTTGTAGTGTTGTAGAGCGGTGTTGTGTTGGATAATTAGGATAGTTTGTCATGTGCAGTGAAAATAAGTCACCACAAATCTCTATGTGGCCAACTCAACCAGTCGACCCCAGGACGAGATACTATGTAGCCCGCGCTGATTGGAGGAAGTACCAGCAAGAACTCCGGGCAGAGATGGAGGGGATCAAGGACATCGATGGAAGGGCGAGGGCCTTGACGCGGGCGATGAGATCTGCCTGCGACCGCTTGGTCCCGAGGGCGAGGAGGATGGAGAAGAGGGCCACTTGGTGGACTCCAGAGCTGACTAGGAAGAGGAAGGAGGTCACTTGGGCCAGACGGAAAAGAAGGGAGGACGCGGAGGCCGGACGAACGTAAGCGAGGGTCAGGAACGACTAAGTGTGGATGGTGAGAAGAACCAAGGAGGCAAGCTGGAGAGGGTTCGTCTCCAGCACAGGTAACCGGGACCCATGGGGCTTGGTTTACAAGCTCGCCATGGGTAAGGCACGACAGGTGCAGGTTGTGGCTGGGCTGAAAGTAGATGGTCTTGTCACAATGACCCTCGACACCACCCTCACAGTAATGCTGCGGATACTGTGAGGGCGGTGTTGAGGGTCACTGTTCCAGATGATGACCCTGCCAGGGACACTGAGAGACAATGAGCCCTGAGAGCGGAGGTGATTGAGGACTACGCTAGAGTAGATGTCCCTCTCTTTAACAGAAAGGAGCTATACGACGCGGTCCGAAGTTGCCGTAACAAGAAAGCCCGCGGTTTTGGATCTCCTGACGGCGGAAATCGTGAAGAAGACCTGGAGCAGTATCTACGGTTACCTGCTGGTGATAGCTAACCAGATGATGCTAGAGGGCCGTTTCTCCAACCCGTGGAAGGCAGGAGAGCTGAGGATACTGTTGAATTCACCGGATGGGGACCCAATGGATCCGAAGTCTTACTGGCCATTGGCTTTGCTCAACGTGGTTGGTAAGGTGATGGAGTAGCTGCTAGCTTCGAGGCTCTGGGACTACATACAGGTATATGATGTGCTTGATGATCGGCAGTATGGGTTTTGTCCCTGAAGAGGAACTGTGGATGCTCTGGAGAGGGTCCTTCGTGACGTCTCCGAGGTCGACTGCCGATACGTAATGGCCATCTACTTGGATATCTCGGGTGACTTTGACAGCGCCTGGTGGCCGGGGATCCTGGAGAAGCTGAGGAGAACCGGATGTCCGGAGAACCTTGTAAGATTTATTTAATATCGGGTAGGACTCCAATATTTAAATTATGTATTGGTCCTCTGCTATGTTGCTCCGTACAATACTGGTAGGAACTGGCCTATTTCTACGAGACCTCGGTGACGTCAGAGTGGCATAGAGAAATAAAATAAAATGAATATTATATACGTTTAGGGATGTTGTCTATACTCTGAATTATTGGTTAGAAAAAACAATGTAGTGGAGAAACTTTTATATTTACTATACGATAAACCACAAATCAAAACTTTACACCCTTACGATTTAATCTAATAGGTGATGATGGTGATGGACAATAAATCAGCCTAAAATAAACTATTACTATGTCTGAGTACTATATCAACAAAATTTCAAGCTCATTAAAGAATATACTGGGCCAAGAAACTTAAAGTCATAAAAAAAAACTAAGTTAATTGTAAGTGTTCTGAGTTGGCCTTTTGCAACTCCCAATTCACTCACAACCCCTCACATATTCCCTTGAGTTCTTGTTCATCTAACGATCGTTACGCTGACCGTCTGTTGAGATAACTGTCCGTTCGGCGGTCCCAGGATACGGATTTCCACAAAGTCCAAGTCCAACTATACAAATAGCTCAAGAACACATACCTTTCCAGCGATTGTTTAGGTACCTCAGAACATGCATCCAATCCTTATCAAGGACACTCTTGGGATCCCTTAAGTAGTTAGCTATCACCACCCGTAATATTTTCCTTGCCACACGATTATTTTCCAACCTCTAGTATTTACGAGCTATCTTCAGTCAAGTGTCTCTCTTAAGCTTGATTTTTTAACAACAATACTTTTGTCTGCATCTATCGCTGCCCACTCACAAAGGCAAATTCCCCTAATTACACAACCACACAATTAATTAAGTAAGCTATGAATTACATAGACATACCAAGAGATACGAGTAAATATTTACTCGGCTCAAGGAGTATTATGTGTGGATGGAAAGTTGGAAATCCCCTTATTTGCAAAATATATCATCCTTCCCTTCTGACTCAATTATACCTTTTTTACTTATATTATAAACATATACACATATTACCCAAACTACCGAAATGATCAAAAGGATCTCCTGCCTGAGGTTGGAGGTAGAAACAGAAAACAAAAAAAATCGAGGATTGACCCTTAGGAGCGCCCACTTCACATCTTCTCCCTGGGTAGATGGCAGCACATAGTGAATATAGTCGGTGATTGAGCTGATCAAGCCAATAATTCTTTGGGACGGAGGTTGGCATAAGGAAAATCACTTACAACCTGTACGAGGTTGTAAGAGATTACTTTAGGAACCGGACGACCGGTTTGTTCTTGGAGCAGACGGAGTCCGTGAAGGTCCTGACTCAGGGCTGCCCCCAGGGGTCATTGCTGGGTCCGGCCTTGTGGCTTCCGATTTTTGACGATTTCTTGAAACTGCATTTCAGAGACGGTGTCAGTTGCTATGCTTATGCAGATGACGGTCTGCTACTCGTCAGGGGCATCATTAGGATCGAGCTGGAGGCCAAGGTGGAGAGTGCCATGGAGACGGTGATCACGTGGGGAGCGGAGGCCCGGCTTTGGTTTTCGAGGGAGAAGACAGTAGTAATGAGCCGGGTATATCCATTTCTGTCACTGAGCCAGCAACTGTAACTATGACGTATGGGGGGATGGTGTAACTAAAATATCGGTATGCCAGTGACGTCACAATAGAATTACATTTATAAATTTAATATGTGACGTAATACAATGACGTCACAAGAGTATGACGTCTTCAAATTGAATGAATTATTATATTCTGCAACATTTGATTATATCCCTAGTTGTCAGGTGAGGATTAACCATCACTACTTGTCGTGTTTATTAATAACGTCATATTTAGATAGACTCTATAAAGTGGTAAACCTATTTTTTTAAGGTTATATGGCTCTTACTACAAATATATCATTTAAATCGGAGGGAAATATTACTAGAAATGAAAGATAAACACACATTTTTCACATTATATTATTATTTAAAAATATAAATTTTTTACATTTTATTATTGTTATGCATAAAAATACCAAGATCGTCAAACAACGATAAATAGTCAAAATATGGGATAGGATCGGGTGGGTCGACAAACGATTTAGAGGTGAGGACATTGTCAATGAATACCGATACATTAGGATGATTGAGATATTTTACATGGCGTGTGATATACTGTTCAAAAGCGTACAGAGTTTTAATTCGTCCGTAGACAAGTATATCTGAGTTTTTTTGCACTCAAGCTCAATTTCCACACATCGTAAAGGGTTTTTCACCACTATGCTAAAATCGTCCATGTTCGACTCAAAGTTTACACATTTCTCTACACAGTCGGACCAAAACGGCATTTCTTTGACGAAAAAGTTCCATTGCGGAACAATGAGTATTAGACGCTTAGAATTTGACGAGAACATCACGTGAGCGTAAAAATTGCTGCTAGGAAAGATGCCCACCGCCACGTGTTTGTTCTGTTTGTCGTTTAGGTAGAAAGTCCGGGTCATCAACGATGGTTGTGAATCCTCGAACGAGGAAATGATCCTCCACCACATTACAGCTGCACGTCACCTTCTCCATCGCTGTTCACGTCTGGACTGACAACCTGCAATCAACAGTCGTCACAACTAAAGCTAGTATCGGCGTCGTCGTCGTATTCGGTGATTGGACAAAATTCATACATTTTCTCGGCGATGGGAAATCTGACGAATCGTTCCAAGGAGGTTGCATTATTTTAACACGCACGGGGTGATGTCATGACAAGGAGCGGTACATCCCCAACAATTGGAGTTGATCAAATCTACAAAGGGACGTTTATAGTCCTCGCGTAGAGGGATGAATGTTCTCCCTGTGAGATGGGACAAGAAGTCCTCCCTGTGAGATGGGACAAGAAATTGCCTTTTTGTTTATTGTATGCGTAAGGTACGACGGCTTTAGCTAAATTTTGCTTTAGAATTCCACCCAATTTGGAGTAGCACAGTCCGGTGGTTTTATTGAATTGATAGCACGAGGATTGTTTCTCATCGATGAAAACTATCACTAGCTCGATGACCACCCGCTTCTTTTTTGAGTTGACGATAAATGAAAAATCAAAGATGGCCGACATGATGATGTTCATCTGTCAGATAATTGAATACAAATGATTAAATAATATTCTAGTATACCTTTTATATCCAATGCTGGAACACATGAAATATGCACCCCTGCGCGTACACCTTGGACAGCTGCCAAAGTGACGTTTGAACAGCGTGACGGCCAGTCGGTTGTTCTTGCACAAGTTGGTGGTCGAGAACAGGTTTGTGAATCTCGTCAGGATCCAGCCGGTGAACTTGGCAACGGCATACAGGCAGCAATAATAGCCACACACACCTGGCACTATGGCTTGGAGTCGTTTTCTGTTGTACGTCCATTGTCTCGAGTGTTTATTCATGAGTATAGTCATCGCTAGGCTCGGTCGTCTGGTATATGTATCAAAATACTCCCCAAATTTGTAAAAATATAGAACCACCTAATGGGAGCCGGCTTTCGAGTGAGGGTCTAGATTGACCACAAATAAGGCGGGACGAGTGAAATTTTGAGGTAATTTGTCAGAAGGAAATGTCCCTTTATAAAGTGAAATTTTGCCCCGCAACAGTGTGTCTATTTGGTGCGAATTCATAGTGCTAATAATTAATTTTCACCTCGCGATTAGAATCTATCGGCACCATCCGCTCATACTCAAGAGTAGAACAAAGAGGTATTGGCGGTGTCAAGGTCTGTCTTGAACTGTAACTCAAATCTCACGTTCCCCTCTGTCTGAAGGCTGGTGTGCGAGTCTTGTCCTGCAGTGTCTGGAGTTAAGTCGAACGCCAGCATAAAGTAACCTTTATTGAACATGGCTCGCGTGATCAAATGTCCGTTGTTTTGGTGGTGTATGCCCAATCCCGAAAATAATGTATTATAGTGAGGGTGGACGTGCCGACGTTGTCAAAATTTATCAAAATGGGCAAATGTTTTTGGATCCCGTTTACATATAGGACGAAACGATCCAAGTTTCTATGAATGAGCTGAAACGGATTCGTGTTCAAACTGTCCACAAACGCATCGTTAGACACCATAGTGAATAAAACAATTTTAGGGATAACCCCTTGAATAACATTGTTCAGGCGCACAGACTTGGATCCTTTGGGTACGGTCACAGACTTTACGGCCACCCGATTGATGTGGTTTTGGGCCTGCTTTCGTAATAGCGTCTTTTCTATAGCGAGTGAAATAGTCGGCGACACTTCTACCTGTTTCACAAAAAGGGTGACTTTTAAAATTTTCAACCGGAAGTCGATATTTAAATTGTCCGCGTCTGTGAGCAGATAAAACTCTCTTTTGTTGTGAATTAATTTAACGTGCATGGATATATTTTTCAATATCAATTGTGAAGGATTCAATATGTCGGCATGTAAACGTCCCACCAAGTCGACCGGATGTTCTAACAAGTCTAATCTCGTGGCGAAGCCTTTGCTCTCTGTGGATGCAGCGATCTCACCGTTAGCGTCAGGGGTATCAAAAAACCACATACCATTCACCAGGTGGGTGTTGGAGGCGTTTCAACCTTAATTAGTTAAAGTCTTTAAATAAGTCCTGTACGCATAGTTGTCTATCGAGGTTGTAATAGGTGTTTCGTTGAGAGAGATATTGATTTGACAAAATAAAGAATGTTTCAAGTTGTTGACGCATCCAATTTTATTGTCGGCCGCGACCAGTGCTCCGTTCGCTTTCATCAGTTGAATACGAAGATATAGTTTAATAGAAGAGAGGTCGAGAAAGTAATCGCCGTCTCTGGGATAGAAGAACGCTAACTGAGCGTCGTTGTCGACGGAAGTGATAGGTTTGTATTCGACCACTTTATTATTTTTCATTACCGTTTGAATGCATTTTTTGTCGAAAAGATCGAGTTCTGTTTTTGAACACTCCGTAATTAGTTGAAAATATCTTTTTTAGCTCTCTTGTTCCCTCTTGTTCTAGCGCCTACCTTCGAATGAAGTCGTTTACGCTTTTTTACCCTTTTTAAGCCGTGTCCCTCGACCGCCTGAGTGACGCGCTTTTTAACTATATCACCGACTTTTTGGCCCGGTTCCCGTGTCGCTATATTGGCCAGAATGTACGAACCTTTCTGTGATTGTGATTATAAAAGGAGAATTTATTTCTAGCAGAGTATCATTTCTTTACTGTCGTGCCGAGTGAAAAGAAGTTGTCACGTAACAAAACACTGAGCTCTCGTCCTTTGATAAAAGTAAGTACAATTTTACTATTATTTCTCTATGCAGAGTAGTGTTCAATTTATTATTTAAACTAATATTTAATATTCTTTCTCCTTTTTTTTAGTGTGTAAGGAACAAACATTTACAATTGACGAATCTATCAACAATGCTAGACCCTCTACGTCAGAAATTAACAGACAGCGAAACCACATTTTTGACTATGCCCCCCGTACAAACACTGACGACTCGTTTACTATAATAAGAGAGACAGGATGAACATATAGTCGGTTCAACACGTTAGGCAGGTATATTTTAAGAATTAATAGCCAGAGCTATTATTTGTGCTTATTAGTGGGAATTACTCCATCTAGATATCATATTCTGAAAATTGAAAAATGACACCTGGACACGGGAATCGAACCACGGAGCCAGAGGTCCCGTGTTCAATTCCCGTGTCCAGGTGTCATTTTTCAATTTTCAGAATATGAGGTATATTTTAGTTAGATCCAAGAAGGAAGAAGCTGGCGGTGAGCGTCGCGGAACCGCCGTCAGAAGCAGGATTGTGCTGCCCGTCCAGCCTGGGGGAATCGAAGGTTTCCGATCGTGGGGACTGAAGGCTCCTCCAGTCAGGAAGGAGCTCGTGCAGGTTAGCAAGTGGTCCGCCACAAGCCCGAAGGCCGACGCTTTAGCGGCAGCTGCCCTCTCGAGGGGCAACAAGCCTGCGGGGAAGGCCGAAGCCAGTTGGTCCACTCCAACTCCCGGAATCAAGAGTGCCACTGGCCGAAGCAGGAGGGAGTCTCCTTCAGGGGACGAATCGGCCCTTTATAGGGCCAACAGGGCTGGCATTACCTCCCAAATTACCGGGAAGTTGGGCACAGGAATCAGCCTACCGTGTGTAGGCAGCGGGGCCCCTCAAACTACTGGAGGTGAGCGTGCCGCTGACCGAGCCCAACAAGAGTCACCTTCCGGTAACGATTCGGCCCTTTCCGGGGCCAAAACGTTGGCCAGCGTGCCCTCACCAACTACCTGTGAGGTGGGCGCAGATGGCCAAGGTGAATTCAGCGGGGCCCCTCAAACTACCGAAGGTGGCGTGCCGCTGGCGGACCCACCGGAGCATCCGGTAATGTATCCTTGGGCCTCGGCTCGTCGACTAGTGCAGGCCCCCTGCAAAGCGTCTGCAGCAATGGCGATGTGGGCGAGTCCAGTGGGGGCCTTCCAACTACAGGAGGTGTGCGTGCCACTGGCGGCCGAAAAGAACTGGAGGCCCTTCTCAGGGCCGACATCCCGCAAACCGGGGAAGATGGCAAAAACTCCCGCCAGCACGATGGGTGGAAACCTAACGGTGCCAACGGAAGCCCTGACCAGGGGAAGCCTAGCCGTCTTTCGCCGGTAAAGACCGCTGAAAGCGGCACCAACATATGCGTTAGCGCAAG
>CABFWB010001230.1:0-107075 GCA_902151455.1 Timema bartmani
ACGGTCAAGAACAAGCGGAGTAAATAAGGGATGTTAATTAACTGTAAGTAAAATTTAAGATAGAGTAGGATCTTCCAATTAGTGGCAAGGCATAACCTATGACTCTACTGACACACACTCCGTTACTTCTTTTCTACTCCTACACTTAATCCTGAATTATATTGTGTAGTTTTTTTTATCTCTACCTCTATTGACTAACAACCTCAATATGTTCTTCGTTTTTATTGTCATATTTCCTGTATCAATCGACAACCTTAATTTAATGATAAAATCTACATTAACGCGAGTGAAGCCGTGGGCAAAAGCTAGTATAATATAATTTGAATGCTAAATTCAGAGACCTGACATTCATACTCCCTTCTGGTAATTAGCTGTTCCTTCATAAACACAGAATATTTAATACCAACATGTCTTCAATATTTAGATGGCACTGGTAAAAATTTGATATTTACTCTAAATAAAATAAATATCATGGTCTACTAGCTCCAAAAATGTGCACTCAACAAATAAATTATTATTTACCTAATGAAAATTGAAAATGGTTTCAAAGATGGTGTAATTTATTTGGCCAAATATAAAACAATTAAAAATATCAATATTTACAGAATAATTATAGTTAGGCCTAAGTATATGACTTTATATTCAATGATATTTAAAGATAAAATAAATAGTAATAGGAATATTGTTTCAATACGAATAATAAAAGGATCAATTCTATCTTATAAGAAAGATTCAATCTTCACATAAAATCAGCTATACAAGCGTTACTTCCATGTTAATTACTGCTTCCATGTACAGTTGCCATTGTATACGTAAATGGCAACTTGAAGCCACAAAATATAAGCTTTCAGCAACGCGACCCTCTGATTTTGCATTAGACTCACGGTGGACTTATCAACATTTCCGGTCGATTAGGGTTCATGCGTATAGGCACCCTGTGATGTCATCAATATAAACATTCGTTAAGGTCACTCAAACATGCCAAAAGCAACCAAATTTATCCACCTTATCTTGTCTCAGAGCAAATAATTTTCAAAATTTCAGTTCAGGGCATTTGAATCAACCTGAATTATGTTCAAGAATATAGAAATAAAGGTAAAAATAAAAGTTACATAACAAGAGCTCACCCTTGGCCAAGTACTTATTGGACGATTAATTGTGTTACAGTGGTTTAACAGTCTTAACCATGGTACTAAATAGACGATGAAAGGATATATTATATTCTAAGCAATTAGGATTTATTATACTAATAGGATACAAATTTATAATATCATATATCCGTATAGTAATCAGAAGGCCTCATATTATTTGGAAACTGTAAAACTAAAAATATTTTTATCAAATAATGTACTTTAGCATTTACTTTCTACGGAAATTATAGTGCTTGTTTAAGCATATTAAAGTTAATTTTTTTTTTAATTTTTAATGAGAAAGGCTTACAGCCTTTGGTCCAATTTCTCCAAAAAAGAAACCCGTCAAAATGTCTCCCACTCTCCTTTCCTCTGAATTTTTCTACCATGACTTCACCATTGCCTCATATTAATAGCCAAGAACTGTAACAGGGGATCACTGAGAATAAAATGGTCATGGAATCTTTTGAATCATTTTCATTGTTACTTTCTCATATAATTCTATAATATTGTAATAGAAAAAACTTTTGACCTCGAGGCTATTATGATTTTTATGTACCCTCTAGCCTAAAAAAGGATATTTTATTATTATGTCGGCCCCTGGAATGGATGTAAAACAGATGGATCTTGTTATGAATTGATTTTTTACTGTCATCGGGTTATACCCCGGGTTTTATTTATTTTGACCCTGTACTTCAATTTAAAGTTAGTTTAAAAATGAGATCCTTTTTTATTAACAAATGTTTTCGAAAATAGCAGAGATTTAGTTTAAAATGGGTCTTTAGGGAATGTTAGACTGGACAAATACATACATATATTAATGCATGGTTCTTACATTCAGAATTGCAGAACCAATAAATTGGTTCTAATATTTTTTATTAATTTAAACTTGTTTGCCCTTGCGCTTTGTTAATAGTAATAGTAAATATATTGTGTAAGAGAGAGACTGCCCTAACGGAGAGAGTATTTATAACGTAATTCCTATTTATCCATCTCCCATACTCCTGACCCGAGCCTGGGACGGTTTATAAACAATCGATACGGGAACTATACACACAAGTATACTGGAACTAGAGAGAAGAGTAACTGTGGCCTGATTTACAAAATATTCGTTACATTCATCAGTTACTGAGAAGAACCTGCTTCTAGAATGAAGGTCGACTATAGCTGAGTTCATATCAGTTCAGCTACATTTTGACTTAGTTTAATTCTTCTATTTCTACGCCTATTAGTGTGTGAACAGTGCCATTGATATTATTTTTGCAAGGAAGTTACAGAAAAATCACCAAAATGTTATTTATGAAGCGATTTTTAAAAGTTTTCTATCAATTTTTGATCTGCCTTTAGTGTTGTATAATAGAATGGAGTGTTATAGTAATCTAATGGTATTAAGAGGGTTAAACAAGAAATAAGGTAGCATTAATTATAATAATAGTAATTTTTGTGCAGTTTTAATACTCTAGGGTGCTAAAAATATCTGCGTCTACAACCTCTAGTAACATGAATGAGATCTATTGTTTGTTTTTATATCTTGAGACATTGAAGGATTTCTAAACTTTATCTCCAATCATCAAGATGTTTAAGAATATTTAGGGTGCTAGTAGTGGGAAACTATATGAGAAACTATGATGTGGGAAAGTGTTGCTAACACCAACACAATATGACTATGCAATATATTATATAATAGACGTCTTACGGGCGAGTGCCGCCATAGTGAAAAGCTATCCACATATTAGAGGATATGGTAAAATTTGCTATACATTGTTATTTTTATTTTTTGTTCAAAGGTAGGTAGTGAAGATACCAATGGGTAAAGTGGACCGCATTGAAATTATCTTGCTTGGTGGAAACCAAAGCTGTTGCGAGGTCGCTGAGGAAATTATACACTTCATTTGGAGCACCGTGGGATAACACATGACTCTGTGGCAAAGTTGAGTGACAAATTTCGTATGTCCAAAAGGGTCACCAATCCTCCCAGGAGTACTTGCCCATGATCAACTACTGATGAGGACACATTCATATTCATGGTTGCATTGGTTTCAAACGCCTTCAGATGATTTTCAACGTCAGTATATGCATACTGGTACTAGCCGGAGGAGCAATCACCGCATACTGGTACTAGCTGGAGGAGAAATTCCCAAATACTGGTACTAGCTGGAGGATAAATCACCGCATACTGGTACTAGCTGGAGTAGAAATCCCCGAATACTGGTACTAGCTGGAGGAGAAATTCCCAAATACTGGTACTAGCTGGAGGATAAATCACCGAATACTGGTACTAGCTGGAGGAGAAATCACCGTATACTGGTACTAGCCGGAGGAACAATCACCGCATACTGGTACTAGCCGAAGGAGCAATTACCGCATACTGGTACTAGCCGGAGGAGCAATAACCGTATACTGAAGGCCAAATAGGAAAACCCATAATAGATTAACCTCTTACATCACATGACCAAAAATGTTGCAAACTATCCGGCTTTAGTTTATCAAGTGTGCCACAAAAATTGTGACCACAGCTAGCATTCTCTTCTTTAACGAGGCAAATTTTTACGTTACTAAAATCAGTCATTAAAAATTTGCACTTTTTGAGTAACAGCAACCTCCATTTGTTCCGGCTAGCAAAGTTCGGGCAGTTGGGAATAAAATTGTTTAGTTTGGTTTGTGGGACACTTGCATCACTGAGCCCACATTCAACTAAGAGAACCTGATAGCTAACATGTTCCTTATGATGATTGGAAACACTGTCATACCAATACTGTTGAATGAGGAAGGACAGTTCCTAGCTTTCTTTCAGAGAGATGGACAACCCCCTATTACGGTGTGGTAGTGCTACATTGGTTGGATAAACAGTTTCCGGGGGGTTGGATTGACCACCGTGTCCACACTACCTCCCCTTGATTATTATCTTGGGGGTTGGTTCAATCTTATGGTGTTTGATCTGAAAATTCTGAACCTTGAGAATTTGAAACACTTGTTCATCAATGCCTGCTCCACTATATAACCGGTAGAGCTGCACACTGTTCATCGTGAACGCATTGTTGAAATGTGTTATGGACGATATGGATGCTATATTAATGAAAAATGTCCAAAACTGGATGTATACAAGGTATTGGATACAAAATAAATAAGTAAATCTACAAAGATGACTGGGACATCATTATTTTCCCAACCATGGCACACACTTTATAACCTTTGCATATTTTTTGGCTGAATAAAAAAACACATAAACGTTCTTTGAATGATTCAAACGATTAAGTACAATTTCATTTTAAAAACTTAGTTCAAGTTATGATAGCAGTATTTCAGGTAATTTTTATGAGCCTTACAACGCACCATAATAATCTCTTTAATAGAACGATCTAAGATATTATTCTATAGTAAAACATAGTAGAGACGTCCAGGAAATAGTTTGGTACAGCAGCTTTTCTGATGGAACTTTTACGACTGGGATTACTATAAAAAAAAATTTATAACACCCCAATGCTTCATTCACCCGTAAAAGTCCAGTTATAGTCATATTTACTTTTCAGGCTTTAAAATGTTATAAATTTCGCGACCAGCTATATCTCACCTTCAGACATGTAGTACTATATTATATCTTCTTAATATTATTCCATAGTAGAATTAATATCAACTGAATTAACGAATAGTAATCAATAGCTTACTAGGAATGCAGTAATTTTCGGAACAAAGTTATATTAAATACATGTGTATCATTCCAACAAAATGTTCCAATACACAAAATAATACTTAGAGTAAAATTACTACACAATATTTATGATTTTTAAAAAGCTATTTTTACAAAAATACTTAAATGTTGGGGGATGTGGAGGTGCTTAGTATGAAGAGGCAGCTCCAGTTATTTCAAGTATCTAGATAAACAAACAAATATTAAGGAAAGCTGGTTGGCAATTTATTATTTAAATGCTATAAAATGAGCCTAATGAGTTTTTATCTACAATCCTACAACAACTATTGTATTCCAAAACCCCCCCTCTTGAATACAACGCGCTGTTCTGGTTAACCTGAATGGAGATGACCTTAATTATCGTCAATGCACGGAAGAGGACGAGAATAAAAACAAACATTCAAAACTCTTCAAATCATCTATAAAAAGTATAAAATAATGAAAAATATAAATTCATCTTTCCACTAGATAAGAGTAATATATAACTTTTAAAATGCGACATATGGACACAAAAATAAAATAAAAAACTTGTTTACGACTACAATCTTGAATATAGCTCAAGAAGTAGCAAATAAGTTTAATACTAGTTCAATAAATGTAAGATTCAATTATTCTTTCAACAAAATCTAGTACAATTATTTTCTAACTTCTTACCTGGACATTAACATTTTGTAGTGGTCAGCCTGGGAATGTCAAAGATTTTTTCAACACCCTCAGTATCCAAGGAATATTTTACAAATTTATCTTTAGAATTATTATCTTTAATTTTCATTGAAATTGTAGTAATACATTAAAATATATTTCACTGCTAGGGGTTGAGTTGCCATGTATGAGTTTTTAATTCATACAAATGAAAGTAAGACAAAGTATTAATACATTTATAAGTTAATGTGGTATGTTGAGTGGTGAGGAAGGAAGATGGTTACCGACAGAGTGGTGAGGAAGAAAGGATGGTTACCAACAGAGTGGTGAGGAAGGACAGATGGTTACAGACAGATTGGTGAAAAAGGAAGATGGTTACCAACAGAGTGGTAAGGAAGGAAGATGGTTACCAACAGAGTGATGAGGAGGGAAGGAAGATGGTTACAGACAG
The DNA here is from genome assembly GCA_902151455.1 of Timema bartmani. Lineage (NCBI taxonomy): Eukaryota > Metazoa > Arthropoda > Insecta > Phasmatodea > Timematidae > Timema > Timema bartmani. The sequence goes on from CABFWB010001230.1 coordinate 5,912, forward strand.
ATTTGTTAGGAAGGAAGGATGGCTACAGACAGATTGGTGAAGAAGTAAGATGGTTACCAACAGAATGGTAAGGAAGGAAGATGGTTACCGACAGAGTGGTGAGGAAGGAGGATGGTTACCGACAGAGTGGTGAGGAAGGAAGGATGGTTATCAACAGAGTGATGAGGAGGGAAGTAAGAAGGTTACAGACAGATTGGTGAGGAAGGAAGGATGGTTACAGACAGATTGGTGAAGAAGTAAGATGGTTACCAACAGAATGGTAAGGAAGGAAGATGGTTACCGACAGTGGTAAGGAAGGAAGATGGTTACCGACAGAGTGGTGAGGAAGGAAGATGGTTACCGGCAGAGTGGTAATGGTGGAAGATGATTACCAATAGAGTGATGAGGAGTTTTTTTAATAATATCCCCACCCCTCACTCACGATGCAATTTTTGTGCTGGACTCCAGAAACTCACCTCGTAAACCAATTATAAATAATATGATTCCAGCTAACGAGCGCAGGGAGATATTCTCGTTATATGAACGGAGGGTAATCCAGCATATAATGGCCTCTTAATTCCGTCCTTAATGGAGAGAGGAGCTTGGAAGCCCAAGGGACCACTGTGAGCTGACCCTCCTTCCACATTTTCTTCTCTCATCTCATACCAGAGCTTTTATATTAGGTTTCATGCACTTAAAGTAAGTGGAGTTATTAGTGCTAATTAATGCACCCCGACACCTCGACTTCCCTCTATCATACTGACATGCATTGATGGTCACGTCGTCAAGATGGTCCCTTGTGATTTTCTGATAACAGTGGTCTTCTAATTCCAGATGGATCTGACAAATTTCTTCTAACTTATGATATACTTATACTTATTCCACTGCAGTTATTAGATCTGTAAAGGACCGATTGATATTAAAATAACTGCAAATTATATTTGTTCTAAGGTAATATTGAAATACATTGATATTTTATAGTGAGTTAGTTGTAGTTAAACAGGAAAAAATTGTTTGGTGTTAAACCAAGATATGTTGATATAAAAATCAGTTGTTTTTCAATTTCCTCCAAGAAAGTAAAAGGAAGTAAATAAGAGGTGGCGTGTAAGAAGGAAGATGGAAACTATTGTTGGTGTTGGCTCGGGGGAGTGTTGTTGGTTAACACGTCTAGCACTAACATATAATTCTATATAGATTATATAATTAAAACAGCGTTATTTAACAGTCAAGTATATTGGATTAGGAGGGTAATTAGAGGAATTGCCAACACATGAACTAAGAGAGTGTATGGGGGAACCACCCTAGTAGAATGAGTGTGATGAATTACCTCTAATGCACTCAACCAAGATTTAAAGCTAAGAAATCTTGACAAAATACTACTATTTATGAAACACAATACTACTATTCATTAAATAAAATACCATTTTCTAGATTTGTTTGAAATCCATTAAAATATTTTTTTAATAATGGAATTTTCTTAATAGTAATTGTTAAAGAATGGCTGTAAAGTTTGCGTACAAAGATACATCGTTAGTTGATCTTAATTTTCGTTCAGTGCTGGTGAGGAAATTAGAGCAGCAATAGAAGAAAATACAACTATGTTATAATAAAGTGGTTCCTAATATAATATTCAAAGATTAAGTTTCTGTATTTGGTTTACATTATTTTACATAAAAAAGATAGATTATGAGAATTTTCTTTTAGTCTCACTCGTAAAATATATTAGTTTTAGGAAAGACTTAATATTATCATAAAACAAAATTATTGTAAAACTCGTTAAATGTTTCAATGGTCACTGATAAAGTTCCTGTACTAAAATTTGTGCAAGAAATTGTACAATATCTTGGTCACATTGATCGGAAACTAGTTATACATTCAGACTATTCATACGGTATATGCTATTCTACATAAAATAGTAAGAAATGAAACTACTGCTTTGCTTTTGGTGATATTATAGTTGATAGTAAATAATTCAATGCTAAAAATATTGACTTTAATCTTTATATTTATTATCTTACACTATGATTTAACTATAAATTGTGACTGTTTTAAGTAATAGATTGATGCCTAATAAATACGTTGTTATTAATTCTATTAGTTCCCGCCAGGCTGACAGGGTTATCTATGGTTGACAATCCAAAAGTTGTACAGTAAAAATTTCCAATATAGGACGTGTTCTATTCCATGTAATTGTATACAATAAGTTGTGCAAAGCAGATCTTGAACAATCTTTGGTGCTCACAAGAAGCCATCTTTAGGTTACAATTTCTTGTACAACGTATTGTACAGTAAATTATGTCATATTCATCGGACCTAACAAAAGTAATATATAAATAGTAATGTATAAATAGTAGAATATATAGGTCTCCAATTAAATTCTATGGGTTTTCTGGGATGGAGATTGTATTATCAATCTTCTAACTTCTGATGGCACAAACTACATCTATATAAACATTAATAAGACAAGGGCATTGTAGAAGCATCTACTATGATTAGTATATTCTTATCAACCATCTCATAATATATTCCCTAATGACATATGATCATTAATAGGATAATTTAGGAATTGTGTAGCCACGAATTTTATACATCCTTATTTTCTAGGTGATATAATTATCAAAATGAAAATAAGATTAAAAATGAGTGTATATTTTTTAGGAGGACCAGTTGCACTAAAACAGAAAAGACTGCGTTCCCAATAAATATATAAGATTGTCTGTTGTGAAGCCTAACTTTAAATGTTGTCTTTATCAGGAGATACACATGGGGATCTGGTAGAGATGGTCTCGACTCGAGTGCATTTTTTTAAAAATAATTATTAAACTAGAGTAGCTCCCCTAAATACACAAATATACATAAATACATGACACAAAAACACACAGATTGAAGCTATTTAACATACACATTTATAATACTTCACTAAATCAGTTCACAGGAAGAACAGAATATGTTAATTTTCAGTCGAGAAAGAGCGAGAGAGGTTCACCGAGATGTGAATTTTAAGATCATACTCTAACACTGTGTAGATTGGGTCACACAGCTACGACTTGCAAGGACGAGTTTTCAACATCAGGCTTGTGTTAAACTAAATAGCAAATGCGAGATATCACGTATCCTGAAAAGGGTTAAAATTTATAATAATTCTGGCGTCATGTAGAGAATAGTAAGGGGAAATAGTGGAGGAAATAACCAGAAATGGTACCTAACAGATAGTAAAGATTATATGTGAGACAAGCAAATAAAGGAATGTTCAACACTTATTAAATATCTCACTATCTCTCTGACCGTAGATAAATGGTAATAGGACAAGGAAATTCAATAAACATGTATTGTGTATATTCTTGTACAGCATACAAGCTGTTTTCTACTTATAGTCAAAAGCAATGTTGGAATACACTACATTTAAGAATGCTACTAAAGTCACCCAGATTTAATTCAACTGGCAGTTCCTACGTAAAGCACATGTGACAGTTGCTAGACCCTCTAGTGTGTAAATTATTCAGAATCTTCTCTCTGGGGAACTTTTCCCTTCTAAATCTTTAACAGACATTCTGCTCCTACTTTCGTTCAATCCATCAAATTCTGACAAACCCATTTCTAAATTCACTGCGTCACATTACTGAATTACTATGATATTAAAAGAGTTTTATTTAAATATACATTTTGGATATAAAACTATAATTTTTAAATAATATAGTTACAGATATCTACATATAAATATGTGCAGGCTCATTTTTCAAAAGTAATTTTGTTTGATTTATATCTTAGGTATTAATTTTATATTTTCTCAATTAAATACCACTTTGTTGATACATATAGGCATATAATTGCTGAGAAGGTATTATGAGTCTATTGTCTTTATATATTGTCTATTTATAATGACTTAGTATTTAAATTACACCTAAAAGACTTACTAAGGATATGACAAGGCCCGACGTCAAATTGAATAATGGTTTCTTTAAGCTACTTTATCTGCTGATTGGCTTTTAATTTACTCTTTGTTAATGGGTTTAAAAATTAGATTATTTAATTGTATTCCTAATTATAGTTTCCAGTAAGTATTTGCCCTTCAATCAATCAAAGCAATCATCATATTTCAAATACCTATCAGTATTAAAAGAATAAGATTTAAATTACATAATCAAGAATCCCCCCCCCCCACCCTCTTCCCCCAATCCTTATTAAAGTGGTCTATGATATTTCCTTCTCTCTCTTTCAACTTTATATCTCTCTCTTCCATGCTATACAACTAAGAATAAAATTACGAATGCATTTATTCACCCCCTCCCCTCTTTCCTGAGTGGTCTCTCTTACTCCACGAGCAAGAGGAGGACCCCAAGTTTAAGGACGGATACCCTACTTGGTGTTCTTGGGGTAGCCTCAAGCCTCCTACTAAATATATTGAACTTTCGCTTACTCCATATAGTTTATACCCTTCATCCTCAACCTTTACCAAAACTGTGCTCTTCTTACGTATTATTTAAAGTCGATACTGCATGACCTCACCCCTCATGTTTAGTAGATTGTACTCAATCCAGACCATACTCTACATCCTCATCCTCTACTAATACTATACTCTTATTATGTCTTACCCTCAGACGATATGAGCTTTATGAGCTAAACCATAGCTTTATGAGTAAAGAATAGCTTTATAAGGAAAGTAATGCTTTGAAATAAATTAAACAGTTTAGATTAAAGGCTATATATTATAATGCACACTCGTATATATATATATATATAAATAAAATATTAACTGTTAGCATGCATCAGTTGTAGTCAACTTATTGAAATTTGAAGATCAGTTTTAGAATTTTTTCCTCTCAAGCCTGACCGCTGTTAAAAACGTGACATGAAGAAGATTCGGACGATTTTAGGATCTTAGGATCCTCTACATTATTAGAATCGGACGATTTCAGGATCTCCAATATGTCACCACTATTTAGCAGATACACTATTCACTTTGCATCGCGCACCTCTACGTGCCATATCTCTGGGTTACGTGCTCCCGGAAAGTTTATAGTGGAATCACACGTCCCTTTGTATCCCCGATCATCTCCGATGCTGTGACCTAGATAACAATCACATAACTCCACGACTTTAAACTCCTCAGCCTTAAATCCTAACTGACGATATATTTTCGAATGATGTGAATCTCTCCGCTCACAGTCTGCTCTATACGATTGGGATCCAAGGAGGGAAGAACGTAATCCACCCCTCTTCTAGACGATGTCGGCGAACTTTGATCCACAAGTTATGTGTAGATTAAAACCTTAACCATTTAACTTACGCTCCATCTCCAACATATCTGAAGAATTTTTCTAGGAGGTATACGTTTGAATGAGATTTCTACTTGAGCTCTATAGTGTAAAATCCTTCTTTGATAGGTTCACCGTTCATATATTTAAGCAGGAACTTTCTGGGATTAGTTACGATGATCTTGGGTATTTTGAAATTTCTACCTTCTTGTTTGTATTCCTTTTGCGAAAATATCCTTTTGTCTACTGATACGGACGATACCACCAACTTTAAACTTGTCTAGTGTAGGATCCACCATTTTAGACGATAGATGGTACGCAAAAGACTATTGCCTTTAACTTCGATACGCATCATCTTGATAGTTGAAATAACGGTTTTGTTATACTCGTCGAGTAAAGATAAGATCATATAGCTCCAAAGATACTATCCTTTGACCGTAAATCTCGTTCATATAATGTTGTTGAGCGTTCGATTTAATCGTTCGACAACCTTGAAATTACTCTGATTGATTAAGTTCCTGACAATGAAAGCTTTAAAATTGGCATTGTAAAACTATGTAACGTTATCTGACTGTATATGACATATGTAAGGTAGACCGTTAGCTCTCATTTGTTGGAGAACGTGCACCATGGCGGTGGTTGCTTTCTTACCTTTATTATTATTGATGTGTACGACCTAAACACATTTTAAATACCCGTTGATAGCTCTAAGAATGTATTTGTATCCGTTATTAAATCTAGAGTAGTGTTACATCCTCAACAAATACACTTGTAGAACTTCATTCAACCCCCACAAGATAACATGCCTTTAAGAGAAACGTCATGTTGCGAGATTGTGAAGGTCGAGCACGATATCCTTCTTAACCATACCCACCTTTATGATTATGATGATGTAAATACGGACGGAATGAATAATTTATACTATGATTCCAGCCTCACATAAATATTCAATGATCAAAAAGATCGCGTTATTGGAAATTTCTCTACCAATTCGATAGTCTCGTCCTAATTATTACTAATGACACCTCCTCCTATCTATATATTGTATAATCCATCTTCATTAAGCTTATCATGAGGCATAAGTTTGATGATATCTAGTTACTTAGGACCTTTGTAGATTGAAACGTTCATAATGTTCGTTCTTAGCTCGATGTGCGTTAGCCTCCTTATGTATAAACTTTTAGATGTCCAGATCCATCTTAATGTAGTTTAAAGATACCCTTATTAAGAATAATTCTAAAAGTCCTCGTGTATACTCTAAAGAGATATTATTTTCTAATACCTTGCATGGCATAGTTGTTTATAATTTAGTTTATGTAATGATATTATAAAATTGCTTTGATTAAATCCTTAGTGCCATTAGTTGAAATTGTGCAATCTATGACTGCCCTGTCAAGCGAACTAGCACTGTATTATATCTAGACACAGTTTAATCCTAGCTCTACACGTAACATGATCAATGTCTACGTGAATCCTTCAAACATTAAAAATATGCTATCACTTACGTCACATTAAAAAGTAATTCTTTTACTGTTTTTTGTTTCAATAAACAGAACGTGTATTTCAAATTCATACCTAGAGTGGCAACCATCCCTCCATCCCTACTTTCCCAAATTTATAACTGGATTCACCCGTTAAAGTAAGTTTAAAATAACTTGTATACAATCATAAAGGGTGTGAATCCAAGTAGATATAGCTGAAACTGTGGTAAGACATCGAATATACGTATTAGTAGGGCTTCATGTCTGAAGCTATCAGGGGAATTGTTTATTTCGATTTACTTAGGCCTTATTATCGTAGAATCGTTACTTCTTTTTCTTTTTTAACGAAATAATATATATTGTCAACTTGTTGTTCCATTCACTGTATACGAGTTGCTGTGTGGTGAAAGTTTATTACATCTTGAGCAGCTTAAGACTTAGAGAATCCAACTCGGGTCTTCGCTTTACCAATCCTATCTCTATGCACTAGATCCGATTTCGGTACCTTCTTCATTCATTGCTAGCTACTATTTTCAAAGTCTGCATACTTTATTCGATCTTTTACTAATTTATTGGCTAGGGAATCTACCTACCCTTTGATAACTAATATCCTCAAAGAAGTTTAAAGTTAGAATTTTCTCGTTAACATATTTATCATTTATTATGTTGACGTAAGACTTGTTAGTGACATACTTACACTCTACAAGCATATCTTAGTTTATTGTTCTCTTTGACCCCTCATCGTAAGGTATTTGATGGTTTATAATTAGGCACATTTCCCCTCTTGCAATAGCAGATCTACACTTGTAGATACTATGACATAATTTGTATGTGTACGACATGATGTACATTCACAAACCGAAACTACTTGCTGATTAATAGTCGATGAAAAAGATATCCAACCAACACTAGTATCGACCTTTTTCAAAATCATGATTTTTGCTTAAGACTAAAAAATCGTACTTGTATTTCCAACCAAACGAACAAATTTCCTTATTCAACTGGAGGTAGTGATGGTGTTCACATTATCATCATGTATATATTTCAAGTTGTTATCATCCATCCTAACAAGGATGAGATGGTTAGCGTTATCTCTCAATATCTGTTTATAAATTCTAGTGTATATTTCACATAGAAAATAACATTTTTCATCCCTATGTCTACCCACTCGGAAATAAGCCTCTATATCATACTATTTATCACAAGTGACGTTGTCGAAAGTGTTTACAGAGTCGAGATTCGAACCAGACTGTGAAAAATCTCTTCACTATATGGGTAAGGGTAATAACCTATATATTCTGTGAATAAAAGTATTTGGGATAGTCGTTAATATTTGAAATGATACGACAAATTAGATTAAACGTTCAGGTTTCTCGATCATAATCCTCTGAGTTTCATGAGAAGACTGATCATTGTATTTTTTTTTACCTAAATTCGAAGGTCTATAGATTAAAAAGAGGAGATTATTCGGCAATAACGTACCTTGACTGGTGAGCAATGTCACGTATGTTTCACTAGCCGTATACCAACTAACACAACTATATAATAGGTAATGAGTACATAAACAGGAATACTACGAGCCATAAAGTGAAGAAAAAATAATCTGTTGGATACGATTATCAATAAACTACTCGGCTACCAGAAATGCTGACATGGTGGCATGATAACAAACGTTTGAAACCAGTGATCCTTGTGTGAATGAGCTAGACATAGAGACTGAATGACTTCGATATAACCTACTCATAGGTAAAATATCTCTCCAGTCGTCATAATGCATATCGTTAGCCTACCAAGAAATCAAGGAAAAGAGTTCTTACGCTTGATTTGAAGCGGAATGAGAAAGACACAGCTTGTAATGTAGTGAATACGATGAAACCAAAGGTTAAGTTGGGAGCCGGCCTTATTAAGCGACGCCATATTCAGCGCTAGACGAATAAACGACATAATACTCTTCATAATAATAAGAAGGGTGGATTATTATCTTCACTACATTAATATTTTGGCACTAAGAGCTGTCGCTAAAGGTGCAGCAGGAACCACGAATGCTGTCAATAGTACCAAGGCTGATAAAAGACAACTGAGCAAGGATCAGAGACATAATCATATTCTCAAGAATATCTATTTAGATAAAGGGATTAATCTACGTCGGTACCTCATAAACTGAATAATAAATGTTCTCTTAGAAAAAAAAACTCAAGTAAGCTAAAATATAAAAGATCCCGATCTTTAGAGGTGGTTTATTAACTTCCTGCAGAGCATTGATGTGTGGGTTTTGTATAATCTATCTCAACAGAAATAGTGCTAGAGGTACTCATTTGGTAGAGTACAAAACACGTTGTTCGAGCGGACTACTTTGATAGTTTCAGGGCTCTAAGACCACCTATCTAACTTGTAAGATATCTCTTTGGAATTCCTGTCGTATATAAAAACATATGCGTTATCAAGAGTGTACGTTTAGACTTTCTGTGGCCAACTATGCCTAGCTTTACTTGAATACCCGGGCTATAAATAGGATCCGGTAAATAGTTTTATGACGCCTACAGTAATAGGTCAAAGTTCAAATATGGCGGAGCTATATACTAATCGTATCTTACTAGGTTGCTAGTGTTGCCAAGAGGAACTATTTATTTAACTTATCAATCTGGCAGCGTTTAATTCCATCACGAATATATATGAGTCTATAATACATTATATTGAGATGTGAAAGCGTATATTGCTCCTCCGGATTCTTTGAGTAGGAAGGCTTTGATCGATATTTACTAAAAGTGTTTAAGATGGATGTGAAACTCTTCATTATTAGTAATCCCAACACCCCCAAGAGCTACATCATTTGCAATCGAGATATTGAAACTACTCGACCTAGCAAGCTAGAATCATTCCTAGGTTTAGAGGGAATACTTTTTTCCGGAGGGAAAACCCACATCTAGACCGATAATGTGAATATTATGCATGTGAAATTGTTTCACGTGGAGTGAATTTTAATTAGTGGGGCTTAAGTAAACATAGATCTGAGTCATAACCTCTATGAGCTCAGCATGACCAGGCTAGAAGGTAGTCAAAATGCCGAGTAATATAATTCACCTTGAGGTGATGAAATGATTCATAGTGTCTATCTTGGCACGAATAGTCAACGAACGAAGAAAAACAATCAAATTTAGACTATATTGTTACGACTACATTGGAATAGATGAGTCTCCAACTAGATAAAACGAGATTAATTCCTCGTTCTCAATAGATTGAGGGAAGATTTCCTAAAGCGTTAACGTTATCAATAAACTCTATTTACGAAGCTAAGGCTACTATATGCGGAAATAACTGACCGAGATATATTGAACTTAGGAGAGCTGGCAGCATGTGATACTACTTTGAGCAGTTTCCATTATAATTCCTTGTTATAATATATTCCTGGACCATTATCTAACGGGAATCAGCTTAAGATATCTATTCAGAAAGAAGGATCTAACAGCTTACCAAACTGTTCACTTCTGCACATAAAGGGAAGATTGTTGCTAGTTAAATAGTATGCTTTTGAAAGACGTAATTTGGGAATCTTTAAATAATGTATAATTCAACTATCCTCTAAAATCATCAAAGTGACTAAGTGATTATTAATTGATCAATCGAGATATGTAGGCATGTTGACTCAACACAAGAACTATATTTTGATTCGTGAAGGTTAACAAACGTAAGAGTAACGCGACCGTAACAACAAATTTAACCCTATATGTTGATGGAGGTCAACGTTTCATGACATCTCAAATATTAAAAAATTTTGTTTGTACTGTCGTATGTCTGTGTGTCTGTTTAACACTAAAATTAAGAGTAGGTTTATAAAGGATGAAAAGAGAAAATATCAATTTTCTCAAAATCGGCTCTAACGATTTTTATTAAAACTCGTTTTAAACAACATGGCTATTTTCTTTTTCCTGTGAAAATGACGACTAGGGTACCTTAAAGAAGTAGAAATTTCCTTTTCTCCACAATTATTTAAGATACAAAATAGCTTTTCATTGCAAAACTGTAGTACTTTTAAAAATAAAAACCTCTATTTGAAATACATCTTTATAAAACTAATAGTTTCGGAGATATTGGTAGATATATTAACACAATTTTGTGAGCTTTAGTTGTACAGAGATACTATTCAAATTTTAACGAAATTCCATAAAATAAGTAGATAAGTAATTCTCTCATAAACTGTATGCTCTTTTTTCTTTAACCTATTAGGGTAAATGTTTGTAAAGCAATGATCTATCTCTCTCATTTTAGAATCAATAATCAATATTTACCTTTTTTATTTGTCTAAATTTATAAATGAGGAATTTAATAAAAATGTGATAACAATAATATGTGCAACCCCTAATAAAATATTGAAAGGTTTAACCGGAAGTCTACATTTTAATACGAGGTATTTACCCTTGTGGACCCAATATCGATATTTTTTTGTTCCAAATATATTAGTGATGTTTAATTCTTTAAAAAGAAAATAATAAAATTTAAATCTGTGAATCAAAAAATGCTTTACGTAATAATTATGTGTAGCGCAACTTTCACTCGGATTTCTAGTGTATATATTTTTGTTTCACATATTTTATGATTTTTGAGTGAATATCTCTATTTTTAAACAATAGAGTGAGAAAGTCCATATGGATTTACGCACCATTTATTATATCATACAAAATTGGTGATTTATTTTATGATTATGGTGAATTTTAAGATGAGTTACTAGTTCTAAGGAACCCAAAACTTCGAAGACTGAAGAGATACTTGGAACAAAGGAATTTCCTGGAATTTTATAACGAGGAAGAATTTTTTTTATGTTTTCATTCACACAAAAATAAAGTTTTAGAAATTTTTTAAATTATTGAACACCAATTAGAATTGTTTATCTTAAATTGTTTGTTAGTATTTTATTATTAATTCAATCAGCAACATTTCCTCTTCTTTGATAAAATTTAAATTTGTGTCAATGATTTTCAGCAAACCTTTTAGCAGGATAATTAATACGATAAAGAATAGTAGGTAACCTTATACTTGCGTGATAAATTGAACTTGCTTTGATTGATTCGTTTTAAAACAGTTTCATAGACTTTCTAATGACTTGCTTATATTAGCTATGGTCAAACTAAGCCAATCAAAAGCTATGAAACAAATATAGCGTTCCTAGAAAGTTAACGATAAGAACTAGTGGACTTGTTCCTAAATTGAGGAGTACATAAAAATGGTATTGTAAAACACAAAGCTAAGTTTAACCAACGGTTAGACTTTACTAACAGTTAGGTTACGAGAATTTTGAAGAGACATTGTAAGATTGGCCCTTGGTTGCATAATCCCCATGAAAAAATTTGTTAATCTTATCACCGTCACAGTTTGGGCCATTTAAATAAAAGCTGATTATCTAGCTACAAATACAATGTATTTTGATGTATGTTTATAGTATTTGTCTAACTACATAAAACAATATAAACCAGCGGAGAGCATTAATTTAGAAGAGTGTTAATCTGTTGAAATATATTAATTATATAATCTTTTTCTCAATAGTATTTCATGCAGCGTGAGCAACTTCCAAAAACAATTATTAATTAAGTAATTAATTAATTAATTTAGTGTTTACTTAATAAACTGCAAAGATTTATTTGTAAAATTGCATCACTGACTGAGTTATAGTTACAGAACACATTTATTTTCAGGATTGAATGTTCAATTAAAATAACTAAGACTTATTGTTGAGTTGATTGTATGAATTTAAGAAATTGAATTAAACTGTTTACTGCCTTTTTAAATCTATAAATCATTGTCCTCAATGTGTGTTCTCTGTGTGATCATATACTTAATCTTTTCAGCGTTCACTTCTAAATTAATTCTATCTTGTGCCAATTTTAGTTATGATTAATTACTGTAATTAAAGTAAATTGAACTTGTAAAAATGTTTTATTTAATAATTTGTCTCTATAAGTATATATGTTATAAAATCAAGTATTAATAAACACAGTCAAACCATTTATACATTATGTTTAAATAACTATCTAATATACCGGGCATGTTTATTTTTTATAAGTTTGATATATTCATTACTACTAAATGCCACCCTAGGTAAGTTTGGGAGGAGGCAGAGGACAAGGAGTATTGGAAGGTTAAGTTCACTGACAAAAAGGATTGAACCTGTTTTAAGACAAAACATCTAATGATAGTGATACATATTGTTGCTAATATGAACTAATAATACACACATTTTTAATCTTAAAAACATCAAATATAATGAATTTAATTCCCAAAAGTACTATTATAGGCATATCTAAGAGAGACTAAGCTTAGAGACTTTAGATAATATGTATTCATTACTAAAGCCATAATCGTATTTTATTTAATCTTGAGCTATTTATATACTTTATTTGTAACATAATATTTTTAATACATATTGTTAAATTATAAGGCCAAGGGATCATTGGAATACCTCTAATACAATTCGATAAATGATATATATATATTAACTTATAATATACATCAAACTCTATGAGAATAAATCACTAAATTGAGATCCTGACACACACACACACACACATATATATATATATATATATATATATATACATATATATATTATGTTTAAGACAATGGTTAGATGACGGTTAAGACAATGGTTATATAGTCTTGATCAGACAGTCGCCGAGTGTAGTAAAGGTTTCTTAAGTTTTGACATTGTAACATACTGGTGACCGGGGATGAGTGAACGCAGGACTCGTCATTATGACGGACATGTATGAGTGTACTTCTAATTTAATAAACCTATTGTAGTGTTAAGTGCATGACTTTAAGCTATCCTGGAATAAACCTCACACATTACAAAACAATGTACCCTTGTCTGAGGTCGAACCTTGGACCTGACAAATTGGTGATTAATGGTCGTTGCTCACACATATTTGGTGATTATTAGCTCAGCTACCTTACAAGTGGTTCAGAAATGTAATAGTAGGCTCGGCCACCTTACAGTTTAGTGTCAGACTGGGATGATTATGTATGTTAGTTCACCGATAACCTTACATATATATATATATATATATATATACATATATTTAATTAATCAGGGCCAACTTAGCAACGATTATTTTCATAATGAGTCACGCATGCGAATGAACCTTCACTGGCCAAGTTATAATAGTTAAGAATAGAGGAAAGTAAACTTTTCTTAGTCTAATCTTCACCCCCATTCGTCACAAATATTATCATCAGCGGAGAATAAAAAGTTATAAAGCAATTCGTTTACTTCCCCTATTTTCCTTTCTCCTTTCATCTAGTTTTTTTTGGTTCTGTGTGAAAGAGAAGAATAATCACTTCTTCAGAGCCAGCTCTTGGAGTTTTTAAAGTCCATCAAAGGCAGGCACGGACTTCTTGTGCATTCTATTCACTGCCGCACTTTATATTCTCCACGTACCTACACAGTTCTGGCCGCCGAAGGGAGGGAATAGAAGAAGATAGAAGCTCGGTTTAAGGGAGACTAGGGGAGAGAAAAAGAAGATTTCTAGGAGCTTATTTTTGATGGGGGTAAATAAATGAGAATGGATTTTTTTGTGCATTAAAATAGGAGGACACAGCTGATATTACTGATTGAAAATTTGAGTTTGCCAAAATAGTAAAATGATGAAGGTATTTATAAAAAAACTATCTTGTAAAAGTGAATTATATTTAGATATAGATAAGGCATAGCCAGATATTCAAGTGTAAGAAGCTTAAAGTGGTCTACATAAAGTATTAATCCTATTCAGGCTACCCCTGTGTTTTCACTAATAAAACATATAGAAAATATTGGTTTATTTGTATGAAGGTAGAGTGCAAATATATTTTTTGAAGAAAACACCAAAACATTTTCAACCGGGATTCGAAATCAATTAAAATAAAACAATATCAGATTTAATTGAATCAAATTCATTTCAGTGCATACTTCTCCTTCTGGCATCGTATAGACAAAAACCTATATTATTATATAAGTGAGAAAAATGATCTTAAATATGTTTTGATCGTTTGCTGAACGATACTGTGGAGTCCAGGTCCTGACCAACGAGAGTAATAATAGTTTGAATAAGGTTAAAAGAAAACAATGATGGGTTTGAGTGAATTACAAATTAGTAATTCATGTAATAAACAATTTAAAGAACTCAAATATATATTAAAACAAAACAAGGCAAACACTAACTCATAAGCACATACCTCCCATAACTACATAAAGTGAAAGATAGATAAAAGTCATAAACTTTATTTTCATTTGGCCATAGCTATATATAGGGTTTGTACTAGTTAATATAAACTAGTCATTAATTTAAGCTATCTAATTTTAATTTAATTAATATAATTGTGTTATAAAATTTCAAACATATCAAATTTAAGATTGCCATTACGGATATTCAAAACAAGACAATACATACAAACACAAAGTTTAACATTTTTATTTATTTAGTTTAATATTCACTTATATTTACGTATATGACAAATATTACTACATACCATTTGATAAATATGGAGAGCAAATGAGTATGTGTATATCAAAGTAAAAATATTGAATAAGAGATTTTCAAAATGGAAAATGTACTTTACAAGTGTTAATATACATATTTTATAATTAATATTGAGGGTGATCTGGTGGTCGGGAGGTAAATTGTCAGACTCCTGTGATAGGGGTCTGGGGCTCAATCATCGGACCCAGAGCAGATCTATCTGATTCCCAAACCCTTCCTTCACCTCTAACAAGACATGTATGGATCACAACTTGTGAATGTGTGGAATATCAAGCTCCCCCGTGGTTCGGATCCCACGTTAAACTGTAGGTCCTCCTTTCATCTCACAATCACCCTATCATTACAAATTAGCGTGAGTATAATAACTACCACTATTTATTTAATAATTAAGTTAATTTAATAGATCATAGTGCTAAGTAAGACTTTTAATAATATCTAATACACATATACATCTATCATATTATTGTAGCTTTAAGGACACACCTTAATCTTTTAATAATTTTTAAAACTTCAAAGCCTAATTTTGTAGCCATTGAGATTATATTTATGCTTTTCAAGAAACATACATCTTTGATAAAACTCTTTAAAGGGTCAAAAAGTTTTTAAAACACTTACCTTTGATCCAAGATTCTATTTTAAGGGGATTATTATAGCTCCTGAAATTTAAAATAGATTTAAAAGGAATGTTCCATAACTTCAAAGAAAATATATAAATAAAACAGAATGTTAATCTGTAAGTAACGAAGCTTATTATTTCCAATATCAATATAATGAGTAAGTTCAAACGATCACACATATATGTGTACCAAAGGATGGAAACCTACTCGTATGTTATATCGTTGTAATTTTATATTTATTTGAGTCTTGTTTAGTGAACCACGTGACCACTTACTCAGGTTTCTTTAAATTAAACACAAATTGATCTCAATAAAACTGTATTGCAAGCGAGGTGCCATCAATCACTTGATCCAACAGAAGTAGTTCGAAAACCAAGGGTATTGGAAAGATTAAACTTGACATCTTTTCTAAGATAAACTATACTAAGAGAAATGTTGCCATATATTTTGTTGTTTTCCTAACAACTTTGCATGCCCGTTCCACTCGATGATTGCAAGAGTCGTAAACGATCAACCAAATTGTTTGGATCAGATCAATAGGTGTAATCTATTCTTCTTCTTTTCTCAGTCAAATATATTCCTTCTCCCTCAAGCTCTTCCTTGGTCAAAATAAGCTTATTGATGCGTAAATACTTTGGTACTCTACCTGAATATAAACGCGCAGAAGATTTGTTCCTTAATCGTGTTCTTTTTTTTCTCGAGTATAGACTTGAACAGGACTTGAACAGGACTTTTATGAGGAGAAATTCTAAACTTTCACGATATTACTGAGAATTAGTATAACATTACTGTCATCAAACATTATATGTGGATCTCCGAGCTTTGACGAGCGACCATCGTAGCGAGCACTGTAAGTTCAATCGGAACAAGCGAGAGGTGAGTAAAGGTAGTACTCCAATTGAGGATTGTTACTCTTTCTCTTAATTGAGGCAACCTACTCCTTTTCCTCTCTCTCCTGATTCTGTTTAAGTTCTGTGGGAATATTCTCTATCTTGTTTATCAGTTCCGTGATTGGCTTGAATATTTCCTTAGCAACACTCTTTAACTCATTTCGTGCATCGTTTAACTGTTTATATATTCCGTTTAATTATCTCACTCACTTTGAAGATATCATCATGCCCTTTTTAGTTATGATGTGGGCTAGTAATGTAAAGATTATACAAGCCCCATAATATTAATAGTCATACGCAAGTGGACAAACAGCATCATTAGTACCGGTAAAAATTAGTTCTTCATTAAAATTAACAGGTCTCCTTCTACATCCTTGAAAGGTGGTGGTCCGAAGGGTATACGTTTGGATATGCAGATGACGTCGCTCATGCTCAAAGCAATCTTAGAGACAATTCCTATCGTCATATCCTAACATTCGGGTTGATTAATAATTGTCTGTATAAATATACCGAATCCTTATATAAAGGTTTTGTTTTCAAATTGATTTGCATTAGACCCCCTTTATTTAGTATTATGGTATACATAGGTTTAGATGCTGCATCCAAAGCTAACATTAGGTTACCGATGTTGTTTATGAGAACACCTTACGTCTCAAAATAAAGATCATCATCAGTAGTCCTAATAGACATAAGTCCTCTCTATACCAGGTCATGCAAGTTAGTGTATGTTGTCTTATGTAAATTAAAATACTCCTTTAGTTTCTTTAGTTTCTGACTTAAATAATTCATATCGCTGTAATCTTTGGTGTTTGGATCATGTCGCTGTCATTTATACTTTGATAGTTCCTACATATATCAAGCAATGAGTCCACACGCTTAGAGATGGACTCATTGTTGACGTCGAGAGCGCGTATCTATTCGCTACTTTGTTTCACACCCATCCCTACGGCGTAATACATGTTCAGGCATCCTTTGATGAGACTCAAACTTCACTGTTGATGGTTCTCCTCTAACTCATATCGTAATAACTTTGAGTGTTTAGAAATTGATTCCCTTCCGTAAAACATAACTATTTAGTCTTGTAGAAACTTTGATAACATTTCAATATGACTGGCATAATGTAAACTCATAAACTGGGTCTTTGCTAACATTAGTTTGAAAATATAGTGATATCAAATAGAGACGGGTAGCAAGCTCTACACAATATAATGATCATTACTTATGACTAGAAAATTATACTTGATTTTAGATCCTAGCAAACACATCTCCTCAATCATTTGGGACGTCATACCTGTGTTCATATGATCATTAAAGACTTGTTTCATCTTGATGTCGTCTACCCTGAAACGAATAAGAAGGTTAGGATTATTTCTCAACATCTGCTTAAGAATCCGGGATTATGTCTGACTAAGATAGAAACAGTTTAAATCCTTATTTACACTTATACTTAAATTTGCTTAAATGATATAATGTTTATCGCAATCAACATCGACAAATTGAATACGTAGTCAGCTTTCCACTACGGTCGTGAAGGGATCTCTCCATTTCAGAGTAAAAAAAATACAACATCTTTTTAATAAGTTAAAAGATTTTTTATAAACGTTGATACTAGTTCTATTATAATAGTTTAGAGTAAACTTATACTTTCTTGAACAATAATCCATTATGTTCTTTGAGCAACTTTTCATAACATTTGTACTACAACCATTTAAAGTCCACAGATAGAGCAGAGAGTACAAGGTAGCAACCTACCGCGTCATTGAGTTAATGTCCATCATCGTGGTCATTTTTATGAACAAAGAAAAGGATGAAGCCATCTGAATAAGATTATTAATAAACTACATTTAGAGTATCAGGTACCCACTTAATAATTTTGTGGACAAAGCATAACATTAAACACGGGATGATCGTGAAATTAATGCGTTAGACATAGTTTTAAAGAACATGATATAGCTTACTCTAAAATTAAATTACGTTATACTACAGAAGGTCAGCTTACTGAGAAAGCTTTTAAACGAGCACTAGCACCCCATTCAAAGTTGAATGATAAAACTTCTGTGTAAGATGTAGAGAATACGATGAAAGTCTAAGTTAAGTTTTGTACAGTTTTGATGAAAGGACGATTACGTTAACGACATAAGAATAAACGTAGTACTACTCGTAGTCTTACGTTAGAATAGGTAGTAGGATCTCTACCTATATTTCTTCTGATCGCTGTACTAGTATATATCACAGGAGTGGCAGTATTAATCACGCAAGTAATTTTTCTCATTCAAATACTAAACATTCGAGTGATTTTAACTTAAACCTGAAGTATTGTTATGGGTAAAATAATTATCTATATCCATGGCAAAAACTGATTAAAGCGTTACCTAGACGTTCTTTTACCGACATATATCTGGCATACTAAATGGTTAAATATCTCACTTCTTATATAAGTATTTGCTAGAGATACTTTACCTACGGCAGGTAGATAATGTTTTTATTATTCTCGATAGAAATAGTGGTAAGGATATACATTGGGTGGCACATAAAAAGGGAGGACTATGTGCAGAATATTTTGATGGTTTCAGTGATAAAGCCACTACACTAAATATATATAATAGAGTAATAGAGCAATTATAATCATACATTGAATTAAGAAAATAGTACTGATTTCTCCAGCCATCTACCTATAACTTTTATTAAATACAAATAATCGTGCTAACAAATGATTGTAGCAGACATCCAATATAATGACAAGTCAGAGCTCAATTCTAACCGGTAATTATATTCCGCATATCATACTGGATGAAGAGAATCGTCAAGAAAAATGGTTTATCTCTCTGATCAATTTTGAAACGTCCAATTTCATACCAAATATAGATGAACGCAATAGCAATTATATTGCAATGGTAAAGAGTATATCATAATGTTACACAAGACACTCATGATCTGGAAGATTTAGATCGATATTTACAAATTAAATATAGGAGTGAAATAGTTCTCTCAATCATCAGTGATCCTAGTACACTAAAGCGCTACACCCCTTACACTGAGGTGATTGATTTTACTTAAATCGGTATATTTGCTTCTCTCCTAGGTTTTGACAAAGCCGTTCTTCTTCAAGGGATAACTCACATCTCTAATAATAGAGGATGAATACTCTACAAGTGGGTGTGATTTGGTTGTAATGCAGCCTCACTTGAGTTAATGGTGAACCAAATCATAATCTGCACGAACTCAGCATGACTTTTACTAAAGGCTATATGAAAGTGGAAGCATCAGTTAATATGATTTATCTTACAATCACGAAACGCATAGTAGAGTATATCATGTTTCGACTGGTCGACGAACTACATCACAAATCATGTATAATGAAGAGAGGCTCCATCATGATGAAAGTACATTTTAATAATTTTTTACTAAACTTTTCTTCCTTTGTTATAATAAATTAGACATGTCCAGAAAATATAAAAATCTATTTTGCACCCCCATTTTGTTCAATGGTTATTATAGACATTATCTCATGATATATAAATGCCACAAACCTCACTCTGTACCGACTGATTGGAGTGTTGAAGATACGAGCTAGAACAGATCTTGTGATATAATTTAATTCCATGCAATTGTAACTTGACTAAAAAAAGAATCTCCTGTGTTAGAGTGAAAAGAGGCAGTGTCATAAGTTATAAATGAACCTGGTACATGATATTTTAAGCTCTAACCTTGTAAAAAAATAATTTTCCAAAAACAAACAGTAGGAGATGTGTGGTACGAGGTGATTTGAACCATATCGTGGACATGGGTGAAGGAAAAATCACACGTTAACGTGAAATTTTTGTTTATTTTGTCCTAACGAGTTCTGAAACTGGAATACTCAACTGTGTCTTTATTTTTTTAAATAATAAAGAAACAAAGCTAGATAATACATCATTATTAAACTACTTAGAAATTGGCACAATATAATAATGCTCCTCCTATTATAAATATATTGGTATTCCTAAATATAGATACTCCAACAGCTCTGTTCCAGGTTGTGTTACTGGCTGTCAATTAGTATTGAACAAATAGTTTTAATCCAATTACTATACTCAAATCTGAGTATATGTGTGTTATCCTACCTTCGGATGCACGACTTAAGTACATTTCAAATGTTATAGTAAAGAGTAAATAAAAATACATCAGTTTTAAACGATAAATTTAAAACTAGTTAAAGTCTGAGCCACAGAATTAAAAACGGAACAAAAATAATAAAATTATATTTATGCTTTGCAATATTAAATTAACAACTGAAACAGGATAGAAAATCAATGGATATTTATAACAACTCATATTAAAAAGCACCACTTTGAGATGGGTTTTCTCTTTTGGTTTTATATCTTGGAATATTTACAAAATTATATACGTTTTAAGTCCAAAGCTTTTCTGTTTCTCCCAACAAAATTATTTTGATCAGAATTAGAGGATATAATTATATATTGCAATGGCAGTAAGAGTGATATAAGAACTATAAGGCAATTAACTTGTTGATTATTCCAAGCGAAGTTTTTGGGAGAGTTTCAAATGAGAGAGTGCGTGAAAAAACAGCGGAGAAGACTTGGAGTGTGCAATCAGGTTTCATGGCAGGTAGAGGCTACATGTACCAGATATTTGTATTGCAATAAGTAATTGAGGAAAGTATGGCAGTAATTAACAAGTTTTTAGTGTATTGGTTGATCTAGAGAAAGCGTATGATTGGGTGAATAGGATTTCTTAGAAGGTATGGTGTGGACGCATGTTTAGTAAATGCAATTATGGCGGTGTATGATGGAAGTAAAGCTTGCGTTAGGGTTGATGGAAACTTGAGCTAATGGTTTGGCACTGAACAGTGTATTAGATAAGATTGTGTTATGTTCTTATAGTTGTTTAATGTTTTCATAGATACTTATATGAGTAATGCTTATGAGGACACAGTTTATGTGCAAATCGACAGTGTAAATGTGATTGTAGTATTATATATGAATAAAGCCGTATTAATGAATTAGAATGAAAGTGACTTCCCTAGTTCATTAAATCGCTTGAATGTGGTGACCGGCAGAATGTTTCTTCGTATAAATTGCTATAAAACTGAGTTGATAGTATTTGTTAAGGATGGAGAGGGAAATAATTGTAAACTTATTATAAAACTGAATGATTTTGTGTATTTGGGCAGAATGTTGTGTAAAAATGGAATGATTGATGGTGAAATCGGTAGACGGGTGAATGCATCTTTTAGAGTATTTTGATGTATGTGGTGTATTGAAAGAATGAACTAGTAATGAAGGATGCTAAATTGCAATATTTAAAATTGCGTTAACGCCAAAATGGTTTTATGGATGTGAAGCGTGGTTGGAATGAGATATCTAATAAATGCAAGTGAAAAAACTCGTATGAACAGAGTCAGTAATGAATGGGTTCTGAAGGAGTTCGGTTTGAAAGAGAATCCTATAGGACAACGTGAGATAAGTGTTTTACGTTAGTTTTGGCATGTTTATAGGGTGAGTGTGGATCAAGTGAGGAAGCTAATATATGAACGTACAATGTGTGGATCTAAAGGAAGGCGTAAACCATGTAATAAGTGGTTAAATATTGTAGATGAATGTGTAAAAAAGAGAAATATTTATAAATTTTTGAGAACAAAAGAGCAGTGTAGGGATGTTATTTAAGCGAAGGGAATATGCAATGATAGGAAAGTGTGGAGAAAGCTAGTAAAGATAGATTTATGTGAGGAGTTGTTTTTTTCATCAACATGGACAGATTCTTGCATACCTTTTAAGGAAACGGGTGATTAGTTATGTGTGTATGTATGTATATTGTAAGAAAAATAGTTTATTAGTGAATTTAATTCATAGATAGGATGTGGTAGCACTTTAATACTAATAGGACTGACTATAGAATTTAAGTGTTTATGGTTCAATAAAATTGAAGGTTTTGATGCACACTTAGTGAAAAACTGTTTAATAAACACACACAAAAATATTCTCATGCTTTCACCGTTATAGTAGTTCTTTACTTGAACTTCATAAATAAAAATGATTACAGGGTTTTGGTCTCAATTTGTAATATATTTTATTCCTTTAACTTTGTAGCTCACTCTTAATTATTCATTTTTATAGAATGTTGTGGACTTTGTTCTGTTTTATAAAATACGCTGAAGAGAGTCGCCAAACACAAATTTCTATTTCTCACACAACAATACCATACTCTTCCATGGCACAGTTGAAACCAAACCTCTCCATTTAATAAACAAGCTTATTAACTGCAAGGTTAGAAATTAAGGTACGGATTACTGGTTAGTTTCTAATTTGGCCAATATTTCTGGTTGAGAGATAAACTCTTTGATTCAAGATTGGCGTGCGTTTTAAAACTGTTTTGGAGAAAGTGCGTTTTAAAACAGGTAAAATATATTAATTATAACTTTTGAAAATATGTAAGATTATTTAAATAAGTTTAACAACTATGTTGTTTTTATTGGGAAGAAAGTAAACTAAATTATCGGTAGGTAACGTGATTAAAGAAACAGAATAAATGTTTTTTCCAAGCCTTAATACGTTTATAAAGAGAACAATTCTTTTTAAAGCAGTAGATTAGCAAATTTATTGCCAAAAATGTATAGTTAAGATAAGGGTAACACAATTAATGTCATAACAATCAATCAGTATAGTTATTAAAGCACCCTCCAGATTTTCTGGTAATCCACTTTAGAGAAATCTAGGTAATTTACCTCTGTCTAAATGAACAGTACACATCAACAGTTCATTGATCACAATGCACCAACGCTGATAGAGAAAATATGACATTGAGGAATTTGTTTCCACAAAGCCATGTGTATCTTCGTGATAGCATAGTTGATAATGCCAGTTGTTGTTGATGCCACTAGGGGGTGGAAGTAGCTTCATCAGTGTACAGTAGTAATGGAATCAATAACAACATTCCAGACGCAGTAGTCCTGCCTTGTGAAACAGATACAGGCCATCTTCTTGTCGTGTTTACACGTGTTAATTCAACATAGATATGTATATTAAGTTTACAAGTGCTAGACGTATGGCTACACTGTACCTACTCAATGAGGTTTAATTGTCACTCCACATTGTGTTGTCATGCTCTTTAGGATAAACTATCAGTACTGGGAGGCATACCACATTCACGTAAAGTATATAAAACCTTAAAAAGCACTTTGAGATCCAGAAAATTTCCCATAGGAATCCATCGACGGTATCATTATATAGCGGTGGCACTAACATCTCATAATTCGTAAACATACAGCATATTTGTATAATTATTCAACATAAGTGAAACAATACTTCTATAATATCACTATTAAACATCACAACAAACAATATACTCTTCACACTTATGCACATAATCCAGACAGTGGTGCTTTAAGGGAAGGACAATATTGCGCGTCCTATTAAAAATACCATCTTTTCAAATAGCTCTATCTGGGAAACCGTTAGAGAGATAAGACACTTGTTCAGATAAACATTTTTCATAGAATGACTGATCCTATGTCCTCTCAGAATACTGATCACTCCTCCTAGAATATCCTGTAAATTAATACCTAAACCATCAGCTAGCGCTAGTAGTTGTGTAGAAATAAGCGAAGATGATTGTAACTATAACTTCAGTGTTACCGTTTTCTTAATTAATGTCATCTGCACTGCTGCAAACTATTATTTGGCTAATATAATTATAATATTTTAATAGAGAGACTAATACTTCATTAGTGAAAAATTAGTTTTTTAACTATCATACAATTTCACACATTGAATTAAAACAACTAAAGTTATAAGTATAACTATAGCTCCATAATGTCAGCCCTCACACGAGATATACCGTACGAGTGAGCACTATTATTAGCCAACATTTGTGGATAGAGGGTGTCATGTGATCTGCACAATACACCCTACGGCCACTAATCTCAGTTTTCTAGACTGGAGCTGCTAGTTGTTTATTCAAGTAGCTCCTCATGTGCCCTCACAAGGATAAGTTTGATCTCATTCCAGACCCAATAGCTCAGAGATACTATCTCAATCAAATTAAGACTCAGAAAATAATCTTCTTTTATATTAATTTAGCCCCCCGTCTTAATACCATTTGAGTTGTACGCTAATATACTAATGACGATTTGTGTCAAGGAGTAGGAAGGTTGAATGTATAGGAGGTGTATCCGAATTTGCGTGAAGAGATGGTGGAAAACATTTAGGAAAAAACACCCTCAGTACACCCGACCAGAATCTAACCATAATCTCCCCGTCTTCAGCTGTCTAGTCTAGCACGAGAATAGCGCCTTAGACAATTCGGCCATCAAAGCGTGTGGGTAGAAATTGACATGTATGGTATGTATAGTTTTAATGTAGTAAATATTGAATACAGCAATTTATGAAATCAATGTCCCAACAACATAGCCTTGAAATATTTTAGTATAGCTAGGGAATAGTTAATAATCTTCTAGATAAACTTTTATAAAATTAAAACTAAATTTAAAAGGAAATATAAACTTTAATCATTTCATAGATTATATATTTAGCACACCATCTATCCTTTCCACCTTAGGACCGTAACCTTTGAATATTATAACAAATACATAAATAATGTATTTTAAATCAAAACATGTTTCATCCATTATTAGCTCTCCCTTGTTTGTTTGACAGTCTAAAATATCCATACATAGCTCATCGATCTACTTGCAGAGACCGTGTGTTATAGTAACGTTAGGCTGAAATGCAAGCTTGAATGGTTTCATGTGGCCGACCTCAGTTTCAGAGATAGCAAGCAAGCTTCACATAGGACTCATCCAGTTCATTGGCTTTACCACGTAATATATCGTACGTAGTCTTCTCCCCTACACTGTGTTAACGTGTCCACAATAGATATTTGTAACTTTGTGGAAAGACCTAAAATAAAGTAGAATATAAGACGATTACAAACAAATAATTATTGTAGTAATTGCTTCTATCCCGGAATAACACAAAGAATCATGCTTACTCTCTAGATCTAGTTGATTTAATGTCTACTCCAAAATATGTCCTATTTAAACCACAAAAATAGCTGGTGTGAGAGTAATTGAAAGGTTACATTTGAGTAGATGAAAATATAAATACCAAACCAGTAAATTATAATCAAGGCATTTTTATCAAACCGCTATTCTTGCCACATGTTGAGTATTGCAATGAATGTATTCAGCTAATCATGAAACAAGATTACAAAGACTCTTTACTCTAAGGTTATATTTTAGATCTTCTATCATGTGCACATATTATTCCATAATAATTCTAATAAACTCACTTTGGTACTACCAGAATAAAAACCAACTCTATTCTCACTAAGCATCATAACAACTATACTTGCTTCTTACTGCACGTAATAATTTTCTTTATAGTTCAATGGTCACTAAGCTCTAACCATAATTTCACCACCAGCTCACAAGGAAAAAATTCTTAATTATTCCTCCCAATAAATTCAATCATGAATAAATCTGTTTCATCCTATTCTTAACCAACGATGCAAAGCAATTAGAGTTTATTGCTTTCAATGTAACACATCCAAATTACTTCCCTGTAAAACTTTAGAAATGAAAGATTTGTAAACACTTTTTGTTTGTATGTGTTTATTTTTGTTTATGATTTAGCTTACGATAAGTAACTAAAATAAGAAATTATATCCAGCAATTTGAAACATATTTTTTTACTGTCATGGGTTGTAAATTTAAGATGTTTAACTCTTGTTGTATGTACATTTGTTATTTAGTTGTAAATTTCGACTTATTTAACTGACAATTTTGGCTATGTGTAAGATATAAATGAAGTCTTGTAATTTCCATTTAATCCCATTATTTTAATACATCCATCAATTAGCTTATATCTATTAGAAAAATTAAATAACTTAGTCTGTCCAGGAGATAGTTGAGTGATGAAGCTGTGTCTAAAATAGTTCTTTTTTTTAGGAGTAGCTTTATCTAGTTAATCAATGTACACTTCGTTTATTCTGAAAGTTACGTTGTTGGTTTTAGGTTAGCTCCTGTCATATTTCAAATGGGTATATATACATTCGAAATAAAAATGAGCAAACAATTATAAAACATTTCTAACATTTTAAATTAATGTATTTGTAAACTATTTTTCAATAAACTAGATTTATAAAAATTTAAAACAAATTCTTATTTGTAATGAAAAAATACAACAAATAATCCTGTTGAACAAACTCTTAAAGGTCATTGGCGATTTTTTTTTAAATTTTCTATAATTTGTCAAACTAAACTACCCTAACATTAATTCATTTTAGAAAATAAATTTACGTTTTTATTTGTTATGAAAAATTGTCTCAAGATACCAATTTTGAAAATTATCGTTATTGTTTAGTCAAAGATTTTTAAAAAGTATGTTATACGTTAAATACTATCAAATATATATTTTTTAATAAAATAAATTATTTATAGTAAATATATTATGTGTTAAAAAACTTACCAGACACCCATGTTGAACCAAACTCAGATTTATTTAATATATGATTTTTTTAAACACGCTCATATGTAATTATTTTCAAACAAATTTCCCCCTTAAAAAAACAATAATCTATTTTTATTTTTAATGTCACAAAATCTAAATATTTTATAATGACATTTTTTAGGCCAAAAATTTCAAATTTTTAAAAATTAATAATTCCTACCCTCAATTTATTTTCCATCATAAAACAAATACATTATATGTCAGTTCTAGAACCCTCTGAATTCTATTTTTGACCAAATAATAATAACCATTATCTTAAAATTTGGAACTAAAAAAATTTCATTTGAGTAAATTATCCGTAATTTAATCACTGCTGTGGCTTGGGGCTAAAATGGCCAATGTCAAAAACATACGTTCGAGATGAAGAGGTTAGAAAAAAAAACTAAGATCTTTTATCGTAAATATTATCCTAAGCTAGACAAATGAGATATTTTTAGTATAAGCAATAGAAATTTGCATGGGTTATAATATATTAAAATATAATTTAAAAAATTAAAAATTATTAAAATTAAAGTATATTTCTGCCACAAATTATAAAAAAGTTACACAAAATAAATAATTAAAAAAATTGAAAGTATTAGTGATATAACATTTAAAAATACTATTTTACATTTATATTTCCTATTCCTATTTTTATATTGACATAATATGTCATATAGAAAGAAATATCGTCTTATATTATTCACATAATTTTTTGTATAAAAATTTGTCCTGGATGAGCCACGATACGTTCTTCTTTAGTTTTTAATTTAATGTGTATAAATTTATGAGCTGTCTTTGTCATACTCATCCAATATAAAGTCATCATCTATCTCAGGAGTTGAATCCAATGTTACAAGAAGGATACTGTAGAAAAGGCGACTGTTTTGGTGGATTTACGGATACAGATACTTCAAATTGTTTTGGTGGATTTACGGATACAGATACTTCAAATTGTTTTGCCTTTAAACTGAAATAAGCAGCAATTGGTGTTAGGGATTACACACTCCCTGAACACACCATATTTTGTTTCTTTGAAAAATCAAGTATTTGGAAGTCCTCTTTTTTCCTTGAATTCATACAGAATCTGTCCTGGATGGGAATGAGTGAACAATAGCAGCTTAATTTTTAACCAGGGAACAGATTCCCACTAACTATTTGCTGTCCTGTGTATATAATTTGCCTTCAGAAAACTTTTGAAGTTCAGATAACATTTTTTATCCATTTCCACAACAGTTATCGGGGTCTTACGATGGCTCAACTTGATCAAATTGGCTTAATCTTTGGGAAATTCAAGACTAGCATTGATACACTTCCGGGTCTTTTCAATCAAGGCATGATTTGTGTCAGCCTTCATATGGGTGTGTTCGGGTTCCAGGAATATTTGATTAATGGTGACTGATCTTTCTTTGTCATGCAAGCTACTGAGAGTACTTTAAAACATTACTGCCGCATGTATGCTACGATTTTGACCTGGACAGCAGTCACTATACAAATGTATTTCTTCTACTTCACTTGAAAGTATATCATTTGGCTACAAGCATAGAAGAGTCGTGTCAGGAAATTATACAACTTATGTCACACCACTCGCTCCACTATATTCCAACAGTAGTTAAGCATCAACGTGTGGGCTGGTATTATCTACAGTTGTTTAATTGGTTCATACCTTCTTTCACCCCGTCGCACTGGCCCCGTTTATTTGATATTCCTGCAAGAAGTGTTGCCAGAAATGTTGGAAGACGTATCGTTACAAATTCGTCAACAAATGTGGCTGCCACCACACTTTTCACTCGCCATCCAAGACTACATCAGCCAGAGACATATTTTTGGTAACAGATGGATTGGTCGAGGGGAACTAGTAGAACATCCTCCACAACCTCCTTCACAACCTCCGGACTTAACTCCGCTAGACTTTTTCCTGTGGAGCAACGTAAAAATCCTGGTCTATGAAACCCCTGTCGAAACTGAGGAAGATCTTCTAGCACGCATTCTCGCGACGGGTAAATATATCCAAATGAGGCCTGACAGTTTTGAAAGAGTGTGCCAGAAAATGCTTCGCAAATTAAATGCCTGCATCGAAGTTGGTGGATGTTATTTTGAGAAATTATTGTAGCCATCTGCTTCGGCATGGCTAAACATTTGTTTATGTAATGTAAGCCAATAAATTATAATGATTGCTACTACTGTTACTGAACATACTAAGTGTTCTAATCTGCAACGCGCAAACGGTTGTAAGATTATTTGCCACACTACCATATATTTCCTATATTTTTATAATTTGTAAATATTTTATAATTTATTAATTTTTTGGTTGGTTGCATTAAAATATGTGTTTTAAAGTTATTTCGCTGCATTTCGCTCTGTGTTTCTGTGTGTGACAAAATATTACAACTTATATCCATTCTCAATAAAACGGAAGGAAGATCGTTTAACATTGTTTAAAACCATTAATATAATGAATCTTGAGCTAAAGAAGAACATTTCCCTTATTATTAAACATATTTAGCCTTCTAAGAAGTTTGTTGACTCTTCTTTATTTATTTTCAATGTCAGCCATAATTTTATTCCAAGGCATGCGCAGGGCTGTTAAAAAAGTGGGTGGCGTTTATCATAATTATAAAAGAATTAAGAAAAAAATTGATGTAAGTACTTCCGAACTAACACGCATTTCAATTCTGACAGATGGATATAAACATTTTAGCCCTTTTTAAAACATTTTTAATTTTCGTTGCCATATATATATAAATCTTTATACTAAATTGCCTTTTATTTTATATTTATTTCTTGTCCATAGCCAACACTTTTATCGTTTGTTTTAATGTATGAGTTTTCTCTTTGGACTTGAAAAAAAAAAGTTTTAAATTTGATTCCTAAAACATTATTTGAAGAAAATTGAGGTCTTCTTTCTCAGCGTCTTAAAAACCGGGAACAAAATCTGTTTGGCTCCTAAATCAAATTATATTTAAAGTGGAAAAATCGTTTAAAAGTGAAATATAACCACACAAATAGGAAGTGAAGTGTTTATGTAGGAACTAGAGACTGTTTATTTACATGAAATTATGGATTGTGTAAAAATTAAGAAGAGGACACAAATTCATTACCATTTGATGTTTTTTTACAACATGAACACATTTTATTGGTGAGATCTAACCAAATATTCAATATTAATTTTCTTTCTCACATCAGTCTCCCAGTATAAATTAAAAATATTCAAACACTTTAATTCTTCTAGAACCTCAATTGATATTTTATTTTCTTCAAAATTATTAATACAACTATTTAATATTGATTTTTTGTCAACAATAATACTTTTTTATTTGTTCATTTTATTGTTCAAAATTAGATATAATAAAATATCTTTTATCTGTAAGATTAGAAATGTATCTACTCGGACGTCCATGGAGAAAATTGGGATGTGGAAACAATGCAATAATAAACATAATTATAATAAAAATGTTTATTATTATTATAACAATAATAGTTATTATTATTATAACAATAATAATAATAATAATTATTATTATTATAACACCAATAATAACAATAACAATAATCCACAAATGTTTATGTTTTATTGTATATATTTTTCTATGTATTCTTCTCCAACTCCAGTAGGGATTTTGAGCACACAATTGTTGTAGTTAGGATATTGATATTATTGTTAGCATCCCATCATCTAGAAAGTGTTCTTAAGCACATCCAGTGGTCTCGAGTGTTTAGAGTCGTCGTGTCACTTTCAGAGTTAGTCGAGCTATTATTATTTTCTCTTAGTTCCTAGGAGTGGAGGCCACCAATTATAGTTTAAATTTCTAATTAGATATATATACATTTTAATAATATCTTCTTTACCTCTCTACCTTGTGTTGTTGTTATGTGTTGAGAATTTTATATATTTATCTTTTTACTGCACGGTGCTTTTGTGGACACGAGTTTCTTAACAATAGTTGGTCTACTTTGGTCCCCCTACGTACCCTAGAAGTTTGTAAAGTGTATTCATTTACACCTGCATATATGAGCAACAGTCCTGTCGGTATGAATGCCAAAAACATTGAGCCAGAGTGTCTGGCTACCTCTTCATTTATAGTTACTAAAACGCTCACAAACAACGCTTCAAAATTACTAGATTATCAAAATAATATGATATAAGATACAAAAGCAAGTGTATATCATTCCAAATGATAACCTCAATTTAACAGATGTATCCTGATGTAAAATAAGTGGAGTGAAGGTGTATCTTGTCTTTTATTTGATATGATATTTAAAATCAATTTTTATCATTATTTTTCAACAAACATACAATATCCTTCACTAAATCTATTCATAATTGAACATATACCATCAAGTAGCATATTGTGGTTGATATTTAATGGTACTCAAATTATATTGATAAGCTAAATTATCTGTAAAATAGAAGCAGATGAAATTTTTTGTATTCATCTATTCATAGAAAGATAATATTAATTTAATTTTAGTAATTTAATAATAATATTAATGAACATTAAATACAAACGTCACACTGATAGACAGTTCAAAAGTGTAACTTTGTATATTACCTATTCCGAAAATTCCTGGGAAATAATTTTTCTTGCCTGAGTTTCTGGGAAATACGATTTACCAATTGATTAGTAACCATACCCTATCTTGTTTCAAAATGTTGACTCAAAATAGCAACAAGAATTTTTTTTAACAATAACTTTTGAAATAAACATTTTGAAATTAATGTATCAAATAAAAGGTGTAAAATGCATTATTTTATTTGATTAATACGCACAATATTTCTATAATTTATACTAAATAAATTTGTTTCTATAATTATTAATAATTAATTGTACCCTCTTTTCATAGCAAATTTCACTTTTACCCTAGCGGTTATGGATGGATTGCATACTACCCGAGTAGAGCGATAAGAATCTTATTTTATTTCAACTTTTCCTAGAAATTTTGATAAGGTGTAATCTACCCAGGAAGGTTTGGTTTACCATTTCCAGCTCAACCAGTAAAATAAAATAAATGATTATGTCTCGCGAGAATTTGGACAACATTTTAAGATATGCTATATTAATATTATTCATAAAAATTTCAAAAAATGTGGCTAGGAATCTTAGGTTTGACGATTGTAATGGAATGTTTAAAATTCATAAAAAGTAGAATAAAATGTTACTTAAGTATTTTTAAATATTAAAAACATTTTATACAAATAAATACTGATAGTTAATTTTATATGTGATGGAACTCTATTATTAATTAAGAGTAAATAGCCAGAGCTATAATAATGGTAATTACTTCAGTTTGATATCTTATTCTGAAAATTGAAAAATGACACCTGGACTCGGGAATCGAACCCGGGACCTTTGGCTCAGTACGCCAATGCATTGGTGTACTAAGCCAAACTTCCCGGGTTCGATTCCCGTGCCCAGGTGTCATTTTTCAATTTTCAGAATATGATATATATTATTAATGTATTGAGGATAAATACTAAAACTGCTACTGTGGAATTCGTATTGTAAATTATGATTACTAACAACCACTAATATTTTTGAATATTAATTTTATTCTAATTTCAAATTGTATTGTAATATTAAGTGTAAACCAACTTTTTACCTTTTTGTTTCACATCTCTTTATACAGATGGAATATTGTTCTCCATTTTGATTCATACAATCACTACTCGTTGTAGTTTCCATGAAGGATATTTTACTAGCATGATTTGTATGTCCTTAAGAAAAATATGGAAAGCCTGGAAACAGAAATCAAACCCGGTCTGGGTGTCATTTTTCAAAATATGTTAAATCCGTAACTATGGATTATTTCTATCTTACAAGACTCGCTAATCATGTTAAATTAATTGTAAGATTGTTTAATAAGATCCAATGTTTCAAGTTGGCTATTGATAAAACTATATTAGAAAAAATATGTTATTTAAAACAGTTCACGTTAGATGTAAACAATGTTCAATGTATGTGCCGAGTGTATACATTCTACTATAGTTGGTTCCAACTCACCTATGAGTTGACACCTTGTTGACATTACACAAAGGTTGTAACTTTTACATGAAAATTCAACCTGTGAGGGTTCATAATTACTTTGGAACTGTAGCAAAGTCTCATGTAATATTCTCTTTGGTACAGAATTACCCACCAATGCAAAAAGCATTTTTTTTTTTACTTTTGATTGAAAACTAGTTAATTACATTCAAATAAATAGGAAAAAATACAAAAAAAAATATTAAAAATTACCTGAGTGTGATAAATCGGACGCTATGCACTGGGAGTACTTATGTTTCAAATGTATAGCGCTATAGCCTATATACTAAAACATGGATTTATTATTGCTTTCTTCGTGACAATGGTTGATGAACATTATTTTTGAATAATATGTATATATTCTAGAAGGTTGGGCACTTTAGAATAAATAACTAAGATTTATATTTATGTTTTTAGTCAATAATTTGAAAAAAGCTAACAAAGTCTATAATATCGTTGAATTTATTCATGAATTAATAAAAATATGAAAATATAAATTTATGATAAACTTGAACTGAATAAACGCTCCAATATAATTTAGTTTGTTTTATTCTTTCTTGTGGTATTATATGAAACATCTTGGATGCAAACCAGTTTGACATCTCAAGAAATTAAATTTTGCTTTGCTTGAGCAAATCTAAGTTCGGTTGTGTTTGGAACCTGCCAGCGAATAGTGTAATCGTGACAAACCTCTTCAAGTCGCTGTGACACTTAGAGGATGGGGTTCCAAATCCTCCCAGCAAGGGGAGACATAAATTTCGGGGAAATTTGAGAAGCTGGTGAGTTGCATTATCCACAGAATTCAGTTTTCTATTTATATTACACACATTGACTACACTGGCGTCAAAAGACTAAATGAAAATTTGTCAGCACCATTTGCGCTGTCTATTGCGCGTTTTATATGTAGTGATGTTCAGGTCCAATAAATCAACACCTACAGTTCTTTTGTTGTACTTTTACAAACTGTCGGCTTTTTAAATTTGTTTTGCCTTGATCATCGACTTGTTGCTCTGAGCGAAAGATTTCACAGTTTGTAGCAACTGTTGCTACACTGTTACACCTGCTTACCAATATAATATTCTCTGATATATGAAATTCAAATCCTCCTCACCCTTTATTCTGTAGCTATTTATTATTTTATTACCTTCCAGTGGACATATATTGGTGTTGTTTACTTGAACCAGGACTACAACACGAATTCCAATTTCAGAAAGATGTTTAATCAACGTCAATGAGGTGAAATAGCAATCAAAAAACTCTACGTCCACAATGATTAGGAACATCAACATTTTCAATTAAGTGCCTTACAATATCACCTCCTGGACCAAACTCACCTTTTATGATTACATATTACCAGGTATGAATATCAAAAACAAATATTTTTCCACTAAAGGGAAACAATGACTATTTTTGTAACCAAAACGTATTGGTTTTTTATTTTAAATTGCTTAGCATAGTGCTTGCCAAGATACAGAACCATACTTTCATCGACTGAAAGGTGGTCACCATCATGTATTTTGAAAGAAAAACTCAAATATTCAAGAAAAGGTTTGAGTTTGTATAATCTATCAGTCTGGTCATATGTACTATTGTCGATTAAATGAAAAAACGAGATATTCTCTCAAATTGATTACATAGAATACTTTGAAATAATAATTTTGGGACATCTTTTCTGGACAATTATATACGTAATTTGTCTGTTTTGGTATATTGCATAAAGAGACATTAGAACTCCAATAAAAATATATCCATTAATTTGTCTTTGGTGAGACTTAAGCTCATATTTTTTGTGAAGTACTTAATATTTTTATGATTAAAAAATTTTCAATAAGTTCTTCTTTAAAAAAGTTAAAAACTCAATTGCTTCATTTGAACACTGCAGAGTCTCAAGTCTATGTTCGTAATAATTTAGGATCTGCAGTTTTCCACTGTTTGTGTGAGCTTGTTTTGATTCCCCAGAAAGCTTATTTTTACTTTTGACACTTTATTTTTTGTAATAGAAGAACTTTATCGTCACGCTAATCTGGTTAACTATTATTTTTTTATTTCCGCTTAGAAGGTTAATGTAAATTACTAGACTCACCTGAATATTAATCGAGATAACAACAGATTTTCATCTCTACTAGCTGCAGCCTGAACCTCTCAAGTAACTTGGGACAGGATGATTCAAACTACTCTCATGTTTATAATATCATTTATCATTGATATAATCCTTTTCAGATTTATCCTTGGAAGGGGCTGCATACATCAGCCTCTGTATTCCATCAGCAATATTATCAATTTAACCTAACATTTTATTTTGACTCAAACTGTAAATCAAGAAATAACAAAGCAATTTATATGTCCGGAAAAATACAAAACTAGATTTGTTGTTTGTACAGATGACGTTACTAGTACATTAGTATTTTAAAATATTGTAAATTACACAACAACGTGTGTTTATTTAAAGTGTGTTGTAGTTGTCTACATGTAGGTAAACTACTACAAAGTGAGTACTATTAAGAATGAGGTTTACCTGCAAATAACATTGATATGACCTTCAGATTTAAAGGCAACTTGTAATTGGTGGTTAGGTAGTTTCTGCCTTGAAAGGTTTCAGACCCCCTAGGTTTGTGCACAACTGAAAAGAGAGTGAATGAGTTGGGTGGGGATGTTGAACTTTAGCATTGAGCTACAGCTTATTAGTTTCATGGAAATACCTGAAATATATTTCCTTTTCTTGAAGATAGTAATTCTACCTACTTNCAGAATAAGAATAACCTTTGGGTAAATGGGTGAAATGTGGGTTGCGGGCTGCCCCTTCAACTGTAAAGCTCCTTCTTAAGCATGGAAAGAAATTATGTTTATGTTTTGTCCACGTGCAGTGCTGCCGATAAATCACTCAACATAATTTGCACCCTTGTGAAAAACAGTAACATATTTTTGTCAGTGTGATTGATATGTACATAAATTTGTCATAGTGTAAAAATGAGTCTATATAAAGAACAAGGTAAATACTTACTACAAAAAATAACATAATTATGACTAGCCTTCTTTTGTAACAACAAAACCAAAGTTTTCCATATACTGATAAACAAAAGACGTTAATTCAACTGCCAGTTCCACTCTAATGCATTTATTCTGAAATCCTCAAGTTAATATTAAACCAACACATTGTGATAAAATTTCAAGTTTTCCTCACATTCTATCTTTCCTCTCGCGTCCGATTTATGGGATATTATTCACTAATGGGTTGAAATACCAAATTAACTGAAGAATGAAACAGCCAATCTATCGCTGCTAGAGATCCTATGTATTGAAAATGTATTTTATGATTGTGGTTTTTACTACTCGGCTAATATTAGAATAAGAAAGTAAAGACAACATAACGGTTCATCAAATATACATGGATTTTAGAAAGGTATATTATTCATTTAAAATAAATAAATTGTTTGAAACTTTAGTTAAGTTTGGGAACGCCAAAATATTTTCAAGGTAATTGAGATATGTTGTGCTGGAACTCGTGGCAGGGCATGTGTTGGATGTCACTTATCAGCTATTTTTGAAATATATTAAGGTTTATAAAACATTGTGCGGCGTCTGAGATACATCCATCT
The DNA here is from genome assembly GCA_902151455.1 of Timema bartmani. NCBI lineage: Eukaryota > Metazoa > Arthropoda > Insecta > Phasmatodea > Timematidae > Timema > Timema bartmani. Next base: position 42,747 of record CABFWB010001230.1, read on the forward strand.
TAGCTCAGTTCTGCCAGTACTAATGACCGTTGCCCAGGGAATGCCCGAACGTCGATCTACTAATCGTACATCACTTTATTAGAAGCTTATCAATGTTCTGATAAGATGAGGTGATGGTGATAGTGAGTATGAAGTTGTGAAACTAGTAGAAACACTCAAACCTAACTTAAATCTATCTAACCATTAGGGTAGTTCCTTTTCGGAAAAAAATACCCAAGGTACGAGCCAGGAATTGAACCCATGACCCCTAGGTTCTTAGCCAGGTGCACTGACCACTACATCACAGGTCCGGCTCATTTTGGGTTGAAACAAGGAGATGCAATTTCCCCATTAATTTAATCTAGCCTTAGAGTGTGTTATCAGAGTAATGCAAGAAAGCATGGTAGGGTTGACATTAAACAGTACACCGTAGCTTTAAGTACAACTAGATGGGTTAGCTTTGGTAGGTAATAGTGAGGAAACTGTTGTAAGAAATGCAGACATTTGATTAGAAACTAGATAAGGAATTAGGTTTAGAAGTGAACGCTGAAATTTAAGTATATGATCATACAGAGAACATAAATTGGGGACAATAACTTAGAGATTACTTCGAACAACTTATCAACTGATAGGGATAGGGATTTTAAATATTTAGGATAATTTTAACTAGCAATAACTGAATTAGTTTGGAAATTAAGAAAATAGTACAGTTGGGAAATGCATTCTATTACATGGTCATTCAGTTGTAACATTCAGAATAATATACAAAATAATAATTTACTGGTTCTTCATTATGGGTGTAAAACGTGGTCTTTTAACTTAGATGATGAAAACAAATTTACTGTGTTCGAAAACAAGGTTCTTAAGGTCCAAAAAAGGGATGAGACTACTGAAGAGTGGTTGAGGTTCTATAATGATGAGTTGGATAGTTACATACCCTGTATTAATCAAAATGCATCGTTAGGGTAAGCAAGACTCGTAGATTATGTTGCGCAAGACATGTAGCGTGAATGGGAGATTCTAGGACCTTGTTCAGAGTACTTACTGACAAACCCAATGAGAAGAGAACATTGGGAAGACTTAGGCTCAAATGGAGGATAACATTAGAATGGTTTGAAGGAGATAGGATGTAATGAGGTTGACTGTATAGAACAAGCTTAAGAAAAATATTGATATTTTTTGAGTGTGGAAATGATATTTCGGTTTCCTAATGCTATAGAATATGTAGGTAAGATAATGTTCCCGATATATGAACTCTACCACCGTTCTAGATCTTCCCTCGCATATTCATATAGAACTACAAATAATAAAACAAGTTTAAGTAACTCTAACTTTGACAACACAAACTAAATATTATGATTATATACTATTCAGTTTCTCTCAGAAGACTTGCACTTTTGGTTTTAAAAGCTTTATCTTTAAACTAAATTTTGTTCATTTTAAATTAACATTTTAATTATTTAAAATCGAATACAAATATATAACCTCCAAATTCAAATATAAAAGTTATAATGTCATTTGAAATGCTTTATTTTTCGCAATTTGAATATACTTAATTTAAAATAAAGTTGTAAACAATTATTACTAACAGATAAATACAAATCCAATATAGACGGAAGTCCATCAGCTACAAGTAATATAACTCAGCGACAGGGATTGCCACTAGTTTACTTACGTTAAAACTAATGGCTGTAATCTCTAAGCTCAGATACATTTGGTTTATTATCATAAACGCCAACTTGTTAAAAAATATTAGGGGTGCTCTATAAAAAGTGGTTAGGAGTGGTATATCTTTTGCAAATTTTCGAGCACTGTATTTAAAAAGTTGCCAAAATTAAGGTGCAATTTGTTAGTGTCAATGTGTGATGTACTCAATAGTTTGAACCTTTTTGAACTCAAAATATCTATAAAATCTAATGGTTACATTTTAATATTCACTGCACACAAGTGCACAAGTGGTATTTAAAAAGTTGCCAAAATTAAGGTGCAATTTGTTAGTGTCAATGTGTGTTTAGTAAAATAAAATAAAAATAAATTTAATAAAATAAAACAAACATGCACAACACAAAAATAATACATACCATACGAGTACTGACATTAACCAAACTATAATGTAAACATGTTGATAAATGCCAGGTGGTCGTCTCACAAGTGGTGAGTGGTACCAACCTAATCACGCTTGGTTACATAGCAGATGTTTGCTACGGTTTAAAACACTGTTAGCAACGCAACTCTACATCCAAGATAGTATTACTATCAAGGTTATAATAAGTCTGAAATATTGAGGGTACTTAGAACACCTGAAAGTATTTTTGGGAGTGCTTTTTTTGCAAAGCACCCCCGCGGTCGAGGCCTATACCTACTATTCATACAATTTTCGCTTTAAGCATTATTTTAAACTATTTTTAATAGTCACTTATAATCATACTTCATGAAATATTTAAAAGTAACACCTTTTCATTTAGTACAATATGTTTGTAATGCCAATTAATCTATTTACATCATTTCATTTTGATGTAAGTGACAAACCGTGAGATTGTAAGACTAATAGAGACTAAGACGGAAGGAAGACCACGGTCTAATATATACTGGTCTGGCTACTATTGAGTCCCAGATATCAGATGGTAGAAATATGGAGGTTAGGTTGGCTTATATATGTCTCGTTTTCAATTTTAGTAAAACTCACCTTATTCTTATGTAACAAAAACTTTAGTAATATTGTCCAAATTAGTGGTGTTAGTTTTAGCTTCAGATTTATTTATTATTTTCAACTTATATCAAAGCAAAGACTTGTATTCAGTTCACAACGGTAGACAAGTCAACCGTAGTAATGTGGACTTGCAAGCCTTGATGCTAGAGCAAGTAAAGGAGGCCTAACAAAACTAAGCTATTATTTATCTTTCCGCTAGTAGTCTAACGTAGGCCATGACACACGCTGTTCTGGAAGAGATCATTTAATACCCTCTTCAAACTCTATCTTGAATTGAACAAGAACAATAACACTGAGCTGAAGAGATAAGGATGCATGAAGCAGTCTAGGAAACGTGAGATTGCTACAACTAAAGACTAACTGGAAATTTACCAAAGGCGAAACAATATTGTTTTTTTTTAAATCTGTGAGTGCGCAGGTGAAACCAAATATATTTTAGTAATGGACGTATTAATTCACAACACGCTGAATATTGTTGATATAGGCTTGGATGGCATAAATATAGGTCATCGTTTAGATCCAACTAACCTCACCCATTATTGTCCTATTAATTGTTGTTAAATTTGGGTCCTACAATAAAACACAGCGAGGTGTTTCGATGTATTAATGATCGATGAATGATATACTAATGTTTATTATTTAAAAAATATTAGTTTATAATAGCCCAACAGTTAATAAATAAAAGAATATTGAATATTATATTGTCTAGCCCAACATCAAAATGTGTTAGTTGGAAATATATTTGAAAAAGGGATGGATGGTTATATTGGCCCATCGAGTGATTTATAACATTTTACTTGCCCTAGCTTAAAAAAGGTTCGCCACCACTTCTATAGATCATTTTGTTTTCTCCTGTTAATCCAAATTTTCACTCTTCTGATCAACCTCGGTTGTAATTATTTCGAATTAGCTAGGTACGAATGAATTTGTTTGAATTTTTTTGTGGCTCACATAGTGACGTGTTCTCTTCGAAAACAATCTCAAGACACTAAACACATTTTAAAAGTCGTTAATGTTGTCCAATGCTCTTTGAAATGTAGCAGTTTTCAGTATAGCTGCAAAACACAACAGTCACTCTGTGACCATATTGTTTGGAGATGATATTAGCGTAGAGGGTGAAAATGTCTGCAAATTTACCAGGATCTGACCATACAACACGATGAATCAAGTTTTTCAATCACCGAAATCAATAGTAGTTGTTCTGGAACTGAATTGAAAACTTAATACAAAGCTTTATCTTTCCCACTAAGCTAATTTCGTAATACATAAGAGAAAAATGTCTAGACGTACTTTTAGTATCTTCTGTTGGATCAGTTAATTCACATGAAATGTGAATGTGTATTAACAAAATAATAATATACGTGCGGAGTGCCTACCACCCAACGCGTCTTCGACCCTAGCTTTAAAGTTGTATACATAACATGCATACATAAACATGAATACACACAACTATTTACATAAACACACGTATAGACAACACTGATAAAAACACAAATACATACACATGTATATATACATTTATATAACACACATAAACAACATAAATAAGCACAAAACTCGAGTAAAACCAACCCCAAACACAATATGTGTAAAAATGTAGATATAGAGATCCATTATTTTAATGTTTGTTTGGATGTAATATTTTTAAACTAATATAATCTTAAATTTTACACATGAGAAACGTGTAACATACGTTGAGTAATAGATATTACAACCAAACATAGTTGTATTTCACAAATATATATTGCAGGAAGTCCAATGGTCGACAAAGACTGATTTTCTGCCCCTTCCCCTTACATTAACAAACTACAGAGCCTCCAGCAGGCCAGCAAATGTCAACTCTAAAGATGTGTATTACCTGAAAGATAAATAGTCAACAGATGTACTTCAAATATAATATCAAACATTGCATGATGTTAGCATTTGGGGGAAAACTAAACAAATGGTAAATGTTCTATAAACAGAAATTACAAACTGCACTTTGCCTTAAAACGAAAAAGTATTATTGAAAATCATCTGTAAAACAAACCACAACTCATAAAACAAGTGAAAGATTTGACTCTTTAATTTCTCCTTAACGATTTTCTTGTAAAACCGGATTGTTTTGAGATATTCACGGTGAATACACGTTGGACTGATTTTTGGCTCCCCATTAACTTTGATCGTTATTTAGAAATTTGGATGGGGATCAACCAAATTGTCAAAAGAAGAATTTGAACGTATAATTTAACACTTTCTCTTTCATCTGATTAATGGCCCGTTAGAAAAATAAGCTCAAAGTCCCCATTTGGATTGGCTTTTTTTAAAGGGGTGGTGTCTCATCCACTGGGCAGGTGGGGACTTTTCGGACCTTTATTATTGACCCCATTGAGACTCCACATATCAATAAACTATAAATTATTTCTCATTTAAACTGTTTTCTACTATTATTTGCGCCTACTCAAAGAGACCTAGGCCAGTTAAACATTTAAAATTATAAAGTATTTTCAAACCAATGGGCAGCCCGTTTATAATAGCATGCGCAACAACTAATAAACATTGTTAAGTCTTCTCCAGACCATTAAGCACTTATCTTCACCGGTGTATACAAACAAACCACTAGCCAGTCCTCGCTATTTACATATATATGCTTCTGAGACATTCTTGATAAAATAGTTGAAATTTAATCATCTTTGCTACTTTCTCATAGCGAGATACGAACGTACTCATACTTGTTTGGGTAAACAATGATTTTGTGACTGTGGGATATGTCAATATAATAAACTTGTGGGAAATAAAGTAGAACAGTTTTTATTAAGACTGTACCCAAGTCAACATATTGGGAGGGAGGTGGAGGGAAGGGGTGCTCCCAATGGCCAAAGACAAAGAAATTTTACTAATACTAAACACCTCTAGAAGCTATATAAGCTAGTTTTGTAATGTTTAACTAATATTATAGGAAATATGGTGAGGGCCTTTTTAAATATATTTCTGGGACATCACAATTTCAAAAGAGACATGAAGGAATACCACTATAAATATATTCTAGACTGTTATAATTAAAAAATAATAATTTGAGAATTCCAATATAATTAATATATTATCAAGTTCTATCTTGAAATAGGATATATGTACTAAAATAGTTTTGAGAAAGCATTCATTATTTTTTCAGAAATATAGGTTAGGACATAATTAATAGAAACATGATCAACTTTGCATTATATTCTTTATTTTGAGAATTTAAATTATTTAGAGCTGCCTAAAATTGTACCTAACTAACAGGCTCTCATCACGGCCAAATCATTTTTCCATCAGATTGCTTTCATTGTAAAGTTAACGTACACTTTTACACAAAATTTGTAAAAAATTAAACTAAATATTTAAGTCCCAGTCCATTTTTAACAACCTTCATATAATAGCTTATTGCTTTATTAAAATTTGTTTTATAATTTAATGTATATTTCTGACAGTTCAGTCTATTAGTTGTACTATTCGAATCTAACATTTGATTCTCGTTTCTCGCAGTGTTGATGTATCTACAAAGTATTTCAACAATGTCCGATAGTCGCGTGATGGTGTTGATGGAGTAAGCCGTGTTGGAGCTACTGATCACCAAAATGACCATCATGAGGTGGGCCTTCATTGCACTAGCTTGTCTGGTGTTCCCACAAGTGTGGGCACGTACTACAGATGACAATAATCTCAAGACACAGAAATACCAGTGGAAAACAGGTAGGTTTGTGTGCACTGCATAAGGTTAGTCGGTTCTAGTTTTTGAACTAACCTTCATTTTGTTTTATAATCAACAAGAATATCTACACTAGTTAGTAAAGTGACAAAACTACCAACAAGCTATGTTTCTAAATAATAATAATGTTATTTTTATCCTCAAACTTTTCTCTATCTACATCCAAGTGTTAAACAATGAAACTATCTTCAACTTGTGACATATTTATCCTTAGAAATCATTACAGGAAGCTAAAATTAAATAAACGACTTACAATATTTTAAATTAAATATGTTATACTAATAATCTCAGCTATAGGCCTATCTGTTCAAATAATTTAAATATAGAGTAAATTAAGCAGCATTAATTTCCCCTAACAAAATTAAATTTTTCAAAGAAAACGAGATCCTTTTAAAGGTGAAAGGAGATACTGAAAAAACTATTGTTGCTATGGATCGATGACAAACTCCTTTTAGGCTATATTTATTATTTAATTAAGTGGAAGGACTACCTTGTAAAATTTGAGAAGCGCTATCAGCGCAACTCCTAAGAAACGTCCATATATTGAACTATTTGGACTGTCTAGCCGACACCGAACTAGAGCTGCGATGTTGTCATATATCTGCTAAGTTTGGTCTAAAAGAGCGAAGGGGGAGCGAGCTAATCTGTTGTTTACATGGGTCAAGTTTCTTGGAAGTGAAATGCAAGAATGTGGCTTTTATCAAAGACCACACTATGCAGAAATCTGCTGCCTTATTTTTAGCTTGAACTAATATAATCAGTAGTATGGTTTTCTTAATATTTGTTACCTTGAGGAATAAAACATTTTTCATTTGACTTTCTCGTATTAGACTGGTTTGCTGGTGACGAAGTTGGGGTTCACATCCCAGTAGTGTATATTGAGGGTGTTTTTTAAAACGGTTTCAAACACGCTACTATTAATTATTTATATCACCGCGTCTTACTACCCGTTCGGGCTGTACACTTATGTACTAATTACTCTAATGTGTTAGGCATCAGGAAGGTTAAATTAAGAGGAGGTGCATCCATATTTTCGTGGAGTGAGAGCAGAAAACTATTTAGGAAAATCCACCTAAGTGCACTCGACCGGAATTGAACCGTGATCTCCCCGTCTTCAGCATGTCAGTTGAACACGGTGGGTAGCACACACTATTGGACTGGATTGCTGGTGGTGGGGAGATTGAAATTCAAATCCCAGTTGTGTGCAATAAGGGTATTTTCCCTAAAATGGTTCCCCACTCTCACTCTACGCAAATGTGGGTACATTAAATCTAAAATGTTACCTTCCTCGTTCCTAGTTCATGCATGTGTATAACTCAAACTGGAAGTAAGTCGCAATGAAAAAATATATATTTTTGAGGAGTTTTTAGGGGAATGACTCCAAGCCAATGGGAAATGTTTGAAAATGGAATGCCACTAAAAGCTATTAGGGGTGGCCCTTAAGCATTTAAAAATAATAATAGATTGTTATAGAACCTATTTGAAATTTGATGCAAACCATCTTTCATCTTCAAACTAGAGTATATCAGAGGGAACCAAACAAACTGGAGGAAGACACATTTTGATGGGGGGAAGGGTGGAGAAGACATTGGTGGTAATACCCCGCCCTATCAAACCTCCCCCCTTACCAGTCCACCCTCAATGAGTAACATTGGATATACAACTATCGACAGACACACCGTAGAATGTAGATCATTTCCTCAGCATCTGACATAACCCAAGTTATGAGGGGTGAGGACAGTGTTTGAGCGTCACAATGGTTACTTAATTTTCTTTAAAAGATTCATACGTCAAGTCATGCAATCACTTTTGATGGAAAATATCAAAATAATAATAATAATAATAATAATAATAATAATAATAATAATAATAATAATAATAATAATGGTGATAGAAATATCTTATCAATTAACATAAAAAGTTTTTATTTTTTAAACCTTTTTTCATGGACGCAGAAAATTGGGGGTCAGAGATGTACCCCCCTTGAAAAGTGTTAGAACCCTTAAAAGGAAGGGGGTGGGGACACACACATATACGTATAAAACATAAATAAGAAATTGTGTTTTTTACTTTATTATTTACTTTAGTTTCTTATATTACATCACCCAGATACAAATAATAATTATTATTTTAATATAAACTTAAAGATGCACTAAAATCTCCTATTGTAAAACTAGCTTGTAGCATGTACAAAGACATAACTATGCAGTAATGGACCCACGGTGGGTGCCCCCAAGGAAAAAATACACCACCGTCCCCAAATCTTATGAATAATTGTAGATTATAAAAAAATATTTAGACATTTATTATTGGAATTATTTTATAATACGTAATAATATAGAGTAGGTAGGTTAAATTTAGAGGAAGTGTACCCACATTTGCGTGGAGAGATAAGAGTGTAAACCCATTGAGGAAAAACCACTCTAAGTGCATTACCATACAGCCATAATATTTGATAAAATTGTTGCTGAAAAGTTTCAATATAATGTAAAAAACTTAATCTGAATTGAATAAAACAATATTAATAAATATTATAAACAAATCTATAGTCAATCATCAATATTAACACCTATAGAGGCTAAACAAACATAGGTCTCTCTGAAATTGTCTACAATTTCCTCCAAGGACAAGCTACGGGTAGTAGCTCAACAGACAACATAGCTAATCCCTTTAGCCTTTATTGATTCATGTGCTTCTTAAATAATTTTTAGTAAAGTTTTGAAAATGACCTGTCAGGTGTTTCTATTGATTTTACAGAAAAATATGTACATACATTTTTGTACAGCATAAATTATGCGCAATAAAATGACTATTGAGTAATTTTTGATTGAATAGTGAGATCTTTACGAAACAATGATAGGCCTGAAAGACAACGCTTTCATCTATTACAAAATTAATTTTGGGTGGGTGGACCTGCGTGGTGGGCCCTATTTTGGGCGTGGGCCTGTGGCATTTTGCCACCACCCTATAGTTACACCAATGAACTTGTAACTATCAAGAATTTCAAACTCTATTAACCTATTTTTTATTAATTATATTCGATAGTCAAATATATCTTTATACGTTTATACATATTTTAACATGGTGGCCTCATGGTCTAACGCGCTACTCTTGCAGTAGACTAGACTGCCAATGATGGGGAGATCAAGGTTCTAATCTCGGTCGGGTGTACTAAAGTTAGTTTCTCCAAACTGGTATTCCACGCTCCCTCCACGTAAATGCGGGTACACTTTCTATGAATATAACCTTCCTGATCCCTAAAACCACTAAAGCAATTTTTGAAAAACAAAATCTATTCACAAATTCTCTGTTTATTTTGAAAAAAAAATTAATCTGACCATTTACTTCAGGAACTGAAAGAAAATATTTTGGGGTTCACATCCCAGTAGTGTATACTGAGGGTGTTTTTTAAAACGGTTCCAAACACGCTACTATTATTTATTTATATCGCCGCGTCTTACTACCCGTTCGGGCTGTACATATATATTTATATATAATATAATGTAAATCAAAATATAATATAATATTATATTATAATGTAAATAAAAATATAATATAATATAATTAAATAAATATTATATATATTTTTATATATATAAATATATATATTCAAATTTGAAGATAGCATATAGAACAATTTTCTGCAAAAAGAAATATTTTATTTTTAAAAATGTATATTTTTTATAGAATAAATATTACACTTATTGCCTCTACTTCAAAAATTATAAACACTAACTCTAAAAATAAGTATTTGAAATTACAATAAAACATAAAGAAATATGCTGCAAGAAAAGGTTTTTCACCCAATTGTATAGAAAATATCTATCTATCGATTTTGACCAAATTTGATAGGCTTAAACACAAGTTTTACATTGAAGCATGATCATTTTATAATCTATTTCTCCCTTATCAATCACTTTTGTGTCAGGGACGTTCATAATATATATACACATCACTAGCTATTTTATAATTTTTGCTACACACAGTATATAATAATACATCCATTCTACAACTTTATACATTCAAAGTCCTTCATCAAAACTTCTGCAATGAACACACTTAATATTACGATTTTAATTTTATTAGGGACCTGTGCTACAATTTTTGGTTGAATCCCTACCACGTGAATTGAGGTGTTTTTCCTCGTGATTGCTCATTTCCTCCACGCAAATGTGGGAACACTTTCTCTTAATTACCGTATTTATTATCTACCCTACTTTATTATTGTAAATTTACGGATAACATCGAAGAATATTAAGAAGTGAAGCATTTCTAATATCACAAGAACAAAAAAAAAAGACATGAAAATAATCTTTACACTGCACACTCTTATATGTGTTGAGTAACATCCTCCTCTTAGCATTTGTGTTCCCCCCTTCCCTTCCTCTCTAAAGCTTACGTTATTTCCAAATCTTTGACTATGGCACGCGAGGGGTGCGAGAAAGTAAAAATGATATTTGTGATGAAACTATTTTGTTAAATAATAATTGTCAAAATTAAATATGGATCTGTGTTAATGTTATTAATTTTAAAAGAGTGGTGGTCAAGGCATGTTCAATAGTCCCAATAGCAAAATAGTTTCAAGACATTTATCTATTGTGACAAGTGTATTTCTTGTTCAAATTACCAATAGTCCATAATGATTTAGTTAGCCCCGTATTATCAATACCAAATTATTGACTCTGTTTACAGATCAGATTACCAAAGGTAGGGCCAAAGTGTTTGATTGGTACACCAAAGTGAACCGAGCCCGTGTGGGTTTTACGCCGATGTACTAATTAAGCTAATGTGTCAGAGAAGGGTAAGGTTGCTTTTAGATGACTTACACTCACATTTGCGTGGAGGGTGAGTGGAAAACATTTTAGGAATAATAACCTCATAGCACCAAACTGGGATCGAACACCAATCCCCGTCCTCGGCAGTCCAGTTTTTTGCAAGAGTAGTGCCTTAAATCATGAGGTCACCAAAGCGGGTCCTGTAATTATATTAATTAGGTATTCTACGCACATGATTTGAAATTAATGGATGAATTTTAAACTACAGTATTAAAATTGTATTTTTCATGCAGAAATGATAATAAATTCATGACACTTTTTTTATCCAATTCACAAGAGTAGAACATTTATTTTTCTTTCGTCTGGTTGAGAGATAAAGTAGTTTTTTATTTTATTTTATTTGATCTCTTTTTACAGAAACGGCTTCCATTGCAAAACACGTGGTATTCACACAACTGATTTAATAAATGAACGCAGACGGGTTGATATTTTTCCTGAGAACATCTGCTAGTCACCGTGCAACGCTTGGCATCACTGCCATGAGTTTTCTCGAGAGGTTCATTTTGTTCAACATTACACCGCTAGGTCACAGGATACTGCACCACAACACTTTTTTGAATCAAAATAAAACTGTACCACTTTATTTTAGTTTAGAACAATATGTATGCTGAAAAATGAAAGGATAATTATTCTCAATCATATTTACTCGGTTTTAATCAAAATTTGCCATGAACTCTTAACCCAAAGGTTCTAAATACGATGTCCATTTATAGATCTTAATTCTCTATACAGATTAATTATACTAATGCATATTTAAGAATTGTTACTGTTATTATGTAAACTTATTTTCAAAATATTATTGATTATAGTTGGTAAAGAAGAGCATTACAAATATCTTACTAATCAACACATAGCACTAAGGGGCCCAGGATACCGAAGTTGAGGGTTTATCTTAGATAAACCAAGAATACAATTATTATTCTAAATATTCTGTTATTTATAACTATAAATATAGTGTTTAGTTTTATTCGGTGTGAGAACACTACAGTAATTGTCACATTCGAGAGTCAATTTATATTAAAAATTACTTTTAAATTAAACATTCATAAATAAAAATCAGTACTTATCGTACTGCCTCTGTGGCTACATTTAAATCTGAATGCATCGTTCCATATTGGCTCTGTGGCTACATTTAAATCAGAATGCATCGTTCCATATTGGCTCTGTGGCTACATTTAAAACAGAATGTTATCGTTTCATATTGGCTCTAAAGGTACTCCTTGGTATGTCTCCAGTTTCTGTCCAGATCTCCAGGATGTATTCAACCACAGGTAATGTTTGTCGTGTTGCAGGAAGCTGGGGGACTTGTTACGTGGCTGGAGGGTGTGGGGAAGGCCGTAGAGAGAGACAGGTCCGGTGTTCGGATCCTGAAGGCCGCACTGTCCTCGAGCTGATGTGTGATCCAATCACAGCACCACTGAAGATCAAGCTCTGCTTCACTGCCTGTAGACATCACAGAGGTACCATTTCTGCTTTGTTTACTGCCTCTACCTTTACCTGTTTGAGGGAAGTTTTAACCAACATGTACTCTGCTTATAAAAGGTCACATATTGCTGATCAGTACCAACACTCTCCAAATAAAGGTAAATAATATTTACTAACTCTTATACCACTCTCTATGAGGTGGTCTATTTATTATCAAAACTTAGTCCCCTACAAATTTTATGATTTTTTATTTATCAGAACTTATCTGTATCTAAAAAGAGTATCAGAAATTATTCCTCTCTCTATCTGTGGGATAATTATTTACCAGCAACTATTACTCTCCATATTTGAGGGATAATATATATCAGCACCTATTAATATATCTATTTGTTGGATATTATATATCAGAAAATAAGATTATTTCTATTTGTGGGACATTGTCATTTAGCACCTATTTTTCTCGTATATAGATATACTGGAGCTACTCCTATTATTATTAATACTGCGTCTTACTAACCGTTCGGGTTGTACGCACTTACGCTAATGTGTAATTATAGGGTGATTGTGAAATGAAATGGGATCCGAACCACGGTGGAGGCCTGGCATTCCACACATTCACAAGCTATAATGAATACACCTCCTCTCAGAGGTGAAGGAAGAGTTTAGCAATCAGATAAATCTGTGCCGGGACCGAGGATTGAACCCCGGACCCCCAACACAGAGGTCTGACATCTTACCCCTAAACCGCCAGGTCACCTTTAACTGGAACTACTGATTATTAGTTGTTTTTGCCTTGCGCCTATGGTAATAATTATGTTATATGAATTTTATATAATTTATTTAAGTCTTTTTGAATCCTTTTTAATATTTCTAGGGAGTAGGGGTTAAACTTGATTGAAATTCATGAGGTGCTAAGAAAAGTAGGTTATACTGATGTTTCTCAGACATTTTTTAATGTTATTACTGTTATATCTTGATTTGTTAATTTTTAAAGTAGAATTAGGATTTATTATAGGCGCTAACCTATTAAATAGACCCCGGACATATAATGGTTAATTCAAGCTGCATGTCCCCTTAGTTGAAATTTAAAGGCCTAGGATAAGGATGACACCGGTTGAACCATCTTCAATAAGAGAAGAATATCGCCAATTCATACTATAATAATGGTATATAAACTATCGAATGATATTTCCATGTGGCGTTTAAGTAATTTTGCTATATTGGAATCTCCATTATTGTTTAACAGAGATCCTTCATTCAAATAGATCCGTTACAGTACAAAAAAATATAAATTATAACCTTTCTGGGTCAGAGTTTGTGACGCTGAGGCTGATTTAGGAAATTGCATTCACAAGAACCGAACTATATTTCATGGTGTCTGATTTTCAATAAAGGACATCTCCTCAGTAGTGAAAAGCTGTAAAATGGCATAATCGAAGTGCCAAATCAAATTAAATTTAGGGAAATAATTAATGAAAACCTTTAACAGTCGTATCAAAGTCAGGAATATATTAGCATTAAAAAATACGTCAAAAATATGTTTGAGAAACAACTATATAATGATATTAATGAGGATGTTTTAAAAATTCTGTAGGGAGAAGTCATTTGCTATTCTAGAGTGTACTCAATCAATTGCGATTATGAAAAGGAAAGAAATAATTATCCAGTTGAGTATTTCAAGTCATACTCCCTCAAATGTACATCCAAATAAACTGAGTTTCAATGACGATTCAATAGTAATATTAATATTAAATCTCAATACGAAGAGACAGTTGTTTAATCTATCTTGCTCAGAAGTCCATAAATATAGATAAAATTGAATAAAATCAAACATTCCCACATGTTCCTTCCAAGGTAACCCAGCTTTTATAGCTCAGATTGTACCCTGCTGGTGACAGTTCCTAGTTTATACTCGATGTTTCACTGGCAATTAATAAGTGCTAGTGCCAGACCCTCGACTACCGTAGTGTTCAGTACTGACAAGCTATTTATAGCCTTGTCAACAGTGCATCGGACCAAATACACTAATGTGTAGGCAGTACTAACCAATTGTCAAGGTGTACTTAAGAAGGCAATCTATGCTAAAAAGATAGCATTTCGAGAATTTCTTAAAGCTAATACTGTAACTATTATCTATTATACATACAGAGTGTTCGGAAACTCATAGCCCAAACTATACATATAGCTTATTTGACACAAAAGTAATATAAAATCCCTATACACTTACAACTGAAAATATATGCTAATACCATTAAATTGTTTTCAAAGTTTCGGCGTACAGTGCTGAGAGAGCAATGCTGTTCAAGCATGCGTGTACAACAGGTTGCATAATAGCTAGGTGCGCGGCACTGCACATGCAATAATGGCAAGCACTTGTTGTGATGTAGGACCGTTAATGATGACCCTCAGACCGTATTCACACTTCTAGATGGACTGGTGTGTTGTTTACTATTATTTGTGGTGTGTTATGATACCGTGCTCTGAGATTTCGAGGTGTGTAGTGCCGTGCATAGATACAAATTACAATGCTAGCTTATTTCATATTTTTAAAAGTTTCAGCGTTATGATCAAAATTGAAAGCTTCCACCTATGTAAGGTACATTGTAAATAATCGAATAGTAAGTAATTGAAAAATTAGAATTGCCATTTATTATTTTGTTGAACCGTGTGTAAATACAAAATTTAATCAAAATCGAGCGTATTTTAAGAAAATTGTTTTTTCATCTCTTTTTCCCTCAGCAAATTACCTTAAATCTTAGAATTAAATATTTAATTACAAAATCTCCTCAGGTAAACCTTAAATACAAAATTCTAGCCCAGTGAAATACAGACAGACAGATAGACGGACTGACGAATGGCATTTCGAGAACCTCTTTTTTTTTTTGTTTTTTTTGTCATTAAACATCTACATTTATCAAATATCGAGTTCGATTTTTTTTTTACGATCACAATACTTTCTCTCCGAGAGGTCGAGGAAATATACAATGAATAGTCAAGTATTATTTTATTGAATTAAAAAACTGTATTAGAGAAAAATGATATATTTCCTTTATCTCTGGGAGTATTACAATAATATATATATTTGGTGTGTGGTTGTATCAATCGTAATCAGTGTTGATGCCCTGTGTCCATCGTAGCGTACAATACTGGCCATTATTACTGATACCAGCTACTGCTGACTAGGCTAGATCACAAGTCTGTATATGTATGTGGTATGAATGTAGCGGTACTTTTATCGGTCACTGATTGCTTTGTTATCCCGGATTTTGTGTCATTATCCTTCCATCTCCCCCTTCGTCCCCCCTGGTGCATGTGTGTTCCCTTGTTAATGGTCTCCCCCACCCACACAACAGACCCGATGTCTCTTCTCATTGTTGTCTGTATCCCTTTGGTAATTACCGAGGCCTGGTCGATGCAAGAGTTCTGTACGCTGTGCCCTGTTCAGATCACACTAAATACAATATAACCAGTACGTGCCAATACAGTCAGTCCAGCGGAATACTGGTTGTTTAGTATAAATATAATAGTTAGTGATTCTAGTACAATAATACAGTTTGCTGATGGAACGTCTGCTTATTGAATAGGCAGTTTAGAATCCTTTTGAGGAATGATATATCACGTTAAATTATAGAGTTATTTTATTTTGTTTGTATGTAAACAAACCATTCAGAGCCTTCACTGACTTTTGGAATCAAATTAATTAACACACTTACAATGTGTACTCTTAATGCAAAAATAACTCGAAGATTTGCTAAAAGTATTAATTTTACGTAGCTATATACCCCACAACACATAGTTGTATTATATGTAGTATTGGGGAAGGGAATTTATTCTTTTTTAACCAATCGAGCCTGCTCTCAAAGATACAAGGATTAATGTATGAATAGCAAACCATTCCGTATATTTTGTTTTTAATTATTCATGAATAGATTTGTATTCAAACCTTCTATGAAAGGTACTGAATTAAAGTCCTTCATAGTGACTAGGATGGAAGCGACTCTCTTTTAGTGGAAACCATTATCAACATAAGTTCTGGACCATCATCAATCTTTTCCCTAGCTATGACCAATGATGTATAGTCAGTTTATTGGTCGTTTGCTCCATGTTTTATCTTTGGTCATCATGTCAAAGGCTTACACTGAATACATGCTCAGCAAATGTCGTTAACAATATACCAGTAATGGAAGAAGCAATAAGTTAGCATCTCTCAATGAAGTTTAATAAAATATAAAGCTATCTTTGTGAAGTTGTTGTAACAAGATCACTTAATAATTTATTAAACTTTACTGAAAGATGATAACTTACTAATTCTAATTTTATAATCTAATTTACAACACTGATGATCTTTAAACTTTGTTTCTGTCCTTAATTTATTGATTCTAAGTTGTGTAAATAAATTTTAATATGTTATATGTGTATTTTAGGCTTGTCGTCAACCCATATTTTAATGCTGTTGAATATGTTATATCAATTTATTAAAATTATTTTTTATATATGACATTTTGTTGCTCATTAATAGAAAAATAATATCAATATTTTGAATATTATAGTCACTCAATTCATCTACAAATTTTTTTAAATATTTAATTTATTAAATTATAAATATATATATTTTGTTATAGCTATTTGTGAATTTTCTATCTAAGTCTTAACTTTAATCATTACTACTTCTTACTTTAAACTACTTTAGAATGTTCTCTAAAATGTTATACAATTAACAAATAGGCTAAACAAAAACCATATGAAACTATAATACTCTTTAAATTTAATATTAACTTTACTTAAAATAATAATGTATTATTTCATATAATAATTATGTTTTCCCATGTTGATGAAGCTAGTTAGGGAACACATTATTTTCAGAGATAGTATCCAATATTCATGTGTTTTTAGACATCAGTCTCACAATAAACTGTTTGGAAGTTCTTTATTACTTCTCAAGTTACATCTCAAGGTTAAACTAAATACGTATGTAAGGTTTCCACATTCTAATTTTCATAGTTTTGGAGTTCTTGCGTCTACAAACACACGCAAAATCACTAACACAAAAGCACACGAATATACATTCTATTTAATCATATAAATATCCATTTTGATCCCTTCTTCGCACGGCTAAGCCCCAAAATACTATATCAAATTAGAGCATTCATTGTCTAGCTGCCAGCATTTTGATAGTTGCTCCGTGTAATATTAATAGAATTAAAAATATATTTGAAAATTAATGCTTACCTAGTCCATAATCTAGGTGCACTAACGATTTTATTCCACTGACAGTGAAATCTTTATCTAAGGACAATTATATTATTAGTGAAACAAACTAATATGTATTTTTATAGAAACACGTTGGTAAAAAGAGCGTCGTATTCCTCCAAAAAACCAAAATTAAAAAATAAACTATGTTAAATTAACATATTAAATATTTACCATCATAATTTATTAAATGTAAAAAAGTCCCTTAGCCATGTATTAAGAATTTGTGTATTTTAATTTTTATGTCGCTCAAAGATAGGCGTTAGTACATATTTCGATTTTTATCTATGTATTCGCTATATTAATGTGTATCAAGTTTAAAATAATCTCAATAGTTTTTTGTAATCGTTTATTTTTAGATATTTTTTTTCTGTATTTACAAAATTAGACTTTACCATAAAAGAGAGGATATTTTATAATCGATAAGGATATTATAGGGCCCCCATTCCCCGATTTCCACAAAGCTATATTTAATTTTATGACGAGTTTCAATTTTCTACACCCACAATTTAGTTTTAAATTAGTATTATAAATTTTGAGTGCACCCAAAATCCACATTTTCCACTACTTCATTTTAAAAATTAAATAATTTCTGATCTTTATAATGTTGGGGTGGTCCTTATACCTCTCTAACAAATGTAAATAATGTTACACCATGAGAAGTAATTTATTATCTTAGTATTGGAAATAATGAGACCGCACCATTTAACTGGTTCCCTTTTTTAAATAATTCATATTTAGAATTCATTTGGATATTTTAATTTATGCCACTAAATAACTGAAAAATTTTAATTTTCTATCTCACATAAATTTTTATTTATTTACCTTTCACACCAATCCTTCTCTATTTTTGCTATTCCCGTTTTTAAATTAAAAATATACAGATTCTTATAATTGTTAGATTGTTATCTTTACCTGCCTGCCAAATTTCAGTTTTCCACCATGCTATGTAGTTATTTCTATTACTATGTAAATTTTTACACAACTTCTTACATCACTGAACTGCTTTTTTCAAATTACTCTGAGATATTTTAGATTCTATAATTAATTTGTTTGTCCAGAGCTTACTCTCAACCTGTCTGCCAAATTTTAATATTCTACATTGTTAACATATTTAAAAACTAGATAAATATATCTAACTAAATCTACAGTTCATATAATTCAAATTTTTAATATACATGTTCAGACTTTCATATCCATAATCTCTATCTATAATTTCTTAGCGATTTTCATTTCTCTACCACACCGGGGAGTAGTTGAATGTTTAGTTTTGGAAATATTGAGCCATAACTCCCACCCTACCAATTCCTCAACTCCCCTTTAGAAAGCTCATATTTCAAGACTTATTTGGTATTCTGGAGTTGGACTTATACCTGCCTGCTAGATTTGAATTTTCTCCCAAACTTAAACATTTTCTATAACACCTTCCCACCGCTCCCTACTCCTTGGAGTACGATTTTTAAATAAAAAAAATTGGCAGGATTTTAAAGTTATTTGGCGTGGTTTCCTTAACTATCTGTCAAATTATTTATAGCCCCTCACCTCCTTTCCTTTAACTCACTATTAAGAATTTAGTATTTCAATATTTATTTGTTTATCTGAAGTTGTCTCTCTACCTATCTGGCAAATTTTATGTATTACTTTATTTAAAATTTCTTTTCTAGTTTAGCTCCTCCATTTCCTGGAGCCCAGTTTTTAAAATTCTATTTTTTAAGTCAATTTGAAAATATCAAGTATTTCCTATACCCCTCTGGCAAATTTCAATATTTCAGCTAGTTTGGAGGTGCCTTATCTCTTTCTGGACACACAATCACACTCATCCACAAACTTACTTTCTGCCTTATATCTAGTATATTAAATAAATATGTTTTGATAATTAATATAATTATGTTAGAAGGATTGTTTTGCATCATAAAATAAAAGTAAACGAAGGTTAATGATTTCCACAAATAGAGCAAGACGCAGGAATAATTGGAAATATTTGTAAAAAAAATAAATCATAAACCACTTTTAAAATAGAATAATAGAATGAATATTAAGAAGAATTTTACAAAATACTCTCAATTATAAACCAATATAATATTAATATAATGTTGTTATTTAACAGTAATTCTTTAGTTATGGATATGTTTGCTAAACATAAAACGCAAACATATAGATAGAGCTATTATAATAAACATAGTATTTTTATACAGATTTAAAATGTCAACTTTATAAAAGCAAAATTTTATGATCAAAAGTGGATATTTTCTATGAACTTGAACTCCAAATTAACTTAAGCTGGAAATGATATATTATATATGATGCCATATGAAAATATTTCACCTCCTGTAGTGGTTAAATTATTACGAGCAGACAAATGATAAACCTTATTACGTATTTGAAATATAATAATATTGCTACAAGAATAATTAGTGACTGACAGAATAGTTTGTCATACCTTTTTCTATTATTTGCTATAATTTAGCCAATAAGAGATAATAAATAGTGATATTATATATGAATTCTAACATTCTAGTTCAATAAATGCATTGTTTATTTCGTGAAAGGACACGAGTTTTTAAGAAGAAAGTTTATCTTGTAGTAAATTCGCAACTTAAAGAAGTGTACAGTACAAGAGCATAAATGATCTATTTGTCATAATATTGATCAATATTGGTAGATATAGAAACATGTATCTTTAAATAATATATTTGTATTACTAAACTCCATGTATTCTAATATCTAACTATCTGTATATTATTAAAATCTAAATAGCTAATATTTTTTGTAAATATTCTTATGACGTTGCTCTTCTTTAGTTTAATACACGTTGAGTTTTTTGAGGGAACTTGGAGAGTATCTAGGCATAAATTCTTAATTTGTTCACTTTGAATTTCATGCTACCTAACTTCAGGGCAGTCGGAATTTCAGAATGGAACGGGAGACGGCTTACCGTCACTTAAATAATATTTCTGTAAATTGGAACAACATTTTTCTCACTCTCCAGACAAGTTTAGATCACATGATTACTATTGGTTTTTAAGATCTTATGACTCTATTGTGTATTTTCAGACAGGTTGAAGGGGAGTTTAAGAGCTTGATAATATCTGTAAGTACCTAATAACTTGTGTTCCTCTCTTGTTCCAGACAAGTTACAGTGGCAAGTTGGGGCTTGGGGACCGTGTCTTCCAGTATCTCCAGCAGGACTTGCGGCTGAAACCACAGACATTAAAGAACGAGAGAATCTTGGTGTTACACAGAGGAACGTCACCTGTGTTCTGGTATCTCATGACGCTGTCAAGGTTCGTTTAGACACTGATATACAATTTGATTTATCTAAACGCATTTTAAGTATAGTAGTACTATAGTTTAAAAGTGTAAATACACACCCCTTATTTAATCTATTCACTTGTCAGTGCTCTAATATAAATATGGACCCAATTTTATTTTTATACCACTCTCACTATAGTACCAGTGTCATTCATCTAGGTGAAATTTGAGTAAGATACGAGCCAAAATATATCATATCTTTCAGTAAAGGAATGACCATAACATTCTCTCCTGGTAGTTATTTTACTTATTTTGTCTTTGTAAATTTTAAACGTTTAGCTTTACATGAGCAATACAATTTCGTTATAGATTTTTTAATGTAAGTTTTTTATTTGAAGAGTTTCTAGTTTATGTTTCTTTGGGTGGTATATATTGCGAGTGTACCTACTAGTCAAACCTTTTTACATTCCTTATGTTTTTATCGTGAAAATACCTTTAGTGCCTACACTGTGGTGTATGTTAAATCTGCTAGTCATGTATAAACCATAAAATCACATATCATTTGATTTAAAAATGTAGGCCAGACCATAAAATAGTTCAAATACAAATATTTTTTATCTAAATTATACCTTAAGATATAATTTGTACAACATTTTTCTTAACATTTTTAAAGATTTGAGTATATTATAGGAAAATAAACAGCTTTTCGAACCAAGAAATATAATAAATATTGAGAGTTCATATTTGTTTCCAAAAATAATCGTGGTAGGATTGTAGAATCTAAAAATAGAAACAAAGAAAAAAGATGATTACTTAGTTTTTAGAAAATCCCTCAAGTTCTTCTACAGAATCAGATAATGGTTTGCAAGAGCATTTACAATTTATACAATATTAATTGTCCGTATGATTCATATTATACATAAGTATTTGATATCTTTAACAAGAAAATTTCCATTTTTATCAGTTTTCTTTGGACACATTTTGCACATCCCTGATGTTCTTCATTACGTTCTTGAAACTTGTGTTGATTCTTCAAATCTTGCGATCTTCGCGATTTTTCTTCTCAGTTATTTTGGTAGTGTCATTTCAGGTGCCTTTTTCTTTACGTGAGATCAAACAAAATCCTGTCCCATTTTCTAAGAAATGGATACCTTTGTAGGTTTAGTTTTGAGATAGTTTACAGAGGAATTACTGGAGAATTTATGCCTGGAATAAATATAGTTAAAACACATCTGCATCTTCGAGAAACAGTGTATGTAGAACACACTTAATCAACTGTGTCTACAGCTCCTTTAGATAAATTGTAGAATATTATGTTCCTGGTTTCTCATTCCACCATTGAATGGATCAATGCCGTCTGAATTGTGGTACAATGTAGAAAATAAGATTTCATTATTTCATTTTTTTGGTACATAAGAATGAATGGTCAAAGAACTTGATAAACCAAGTAGTGTAGTTTTCTCTTCACTTCTATTATATTTATCAACTTTGGGGGAAGCTCCAGCTTAATTTTTTTTTTCAGAATTCTCACTGTTGATAAAGTTAATTCAAACAATTCTTCTTCTAGAGGTAAACTATTAAACGATATGTCTGAGGGTGATGTTATGGTCTATACCTGACATAAATTTAAATTAATCGAAGTGTTCTATCTTTATGCGAATTTAATATTTTAGAAGGCCCTTCCGGCTAATACCCTGCATAAATTTAAATGTTTTTTATATACCAGGTCTGAGAACCAGAAATTGTTTGTATTTTAACCACGTATTTTGCGGTCATGAGATTTTAGGGGTATTTCAATATGATGTTCAGCAATACAAATAGGACTTAAATCCAAATTTTCAGCGCTACCATGTATTTTCACGGCTTTACGCCAAAGTTACAGGGCTATGAGAAATTTGAGAATAAAATAGCATGTATGACTCTGTGTATGGATGTTGTTGAAGAAAACGCGTTTTCATGGATAGCAGAGTGAGAAGAAATTTAGTGATGTATTAAATATGAAGATATTTGTTTAACTATACAGAGTGTACGGAAATTAACGGATACAGACTATACCACATGATTCTCTGACCTAAACTAAACAGAGAATACTCTTTGGTAAAAATGCTTTAGCACCTTGGTTTTCGATTAAAATGACGTGAAAGTACAGAGAAATAATTTATTCCACTTTAGGCACAGTGAGTTACATCGTTGTAATATTGTCAAAAATTCACAATAGATGTTTGAAGTTTGCTCCACGCATAGCAAGGCATTTCAAGCACGTTTGATACATGTGGCCAGCACATGGCTTTGCACGTGGGCGTTAACCGTTGTGATAGCGGCATGTAACCGCGCAATGATGTCCTCGGTTGACTGGCAGGTAATCTTGTAGCTAAACTAGTGATTTCTGGTGACAACACAAAAATAAATCTAGTGGTGTGAGATATGGTGACCTCAGTAGCAGTTCCACAGCCCCCCCTCCCCCCCCACGTCCAATCAACTTGCTGGGGTAGGTGTCGTGTAGCAGTCGGTGAACTATTGCCACATAATGAGCTGAGGCACTGTCACACTGAAACCACATACCCTGGCGCACAGGCAAAGGAACGTCCTCAAGCAGGCAAGTTAAGATGGTGGCAATGAATAAACGGTAAAACTGCGAATTCAGCCATTACGGTAGCAAATAAGGGGCCACAATTGTATACCCAACAATACCGGCCAATACATTGATGCTGAATCGCTGTTGATAGGCACGAGCTCGAGTGACATTTGGTTTAGCAGGTGCCCACAGCTGGTTGTTGTGAGAGTTAGTTATACCATCGCATCTGAAACATGCTTCATCAGTAAACAATATGCGAATGATTAAATACTGATCCACCTCATGTTGTTGTAGAAGCCACTTGCTGAATGGTACATGGCAACTAAGATCACATGGCAGCAGATGCTGCGTTGTGGTATAATGGCATGATTGTTAGCCCTCATCACGCAGAGCCTGGTATAATGCCGACTTTTATACGTTCATAGCTCACGCAATATAAGGTGTCCTGCGTGATGGTGCCTGTTGGACAGCAGTTAGTACAGCTTCCTCAAGATTCGGTGTCTATAGATTGAGTGATCGTCCTGCATCCACGCTCTGTGCTGGTCTCATCCAACCAGTCTCCCGACAACGCAACTCCAACCAGCAAAATACAAAATACATTCACATTTGCGTGCCATTTATTGAAATAGCAATTGGCGTACAATCGTGCCCCAGGTCCAGCTTGGCTGTTTCACGCACCCATGGCCATTGCCATCTCTCAATAATGTACGTGTGTGTACTCCATGGCCTATTTTGCAATACTGAGCTTGACTCTTTACCAAGCCCTATGTCTTACAACTGGCTCATAATGTAAGGCACAGCCATGCCACATACATTTTCTCTTCTACTGTTTTCAGAACTTGTATGTTGTTTATATCGGGAACTGTGGGCCTAACGTCTTTTTACCAAAGAGTATGTTCTACTTAGTTTGGATCTCAGTCCGTATCCACGAATTTCTGGACAACCTGTATACACAGTTTCTTGCCTACCCTTAAAGTAACGGCGTCATTAGGTATGTATTTATATATGCATGTATACTAATAATCCAATGAATATTACACTATAGATAATATTCCTTGCTATATAAATAATATAGTATATTTGACTATTTATTCAGGTTCATCGAATTGTGGATGATGACAATTGCTTCACAGTAGCTCGTAAGCCAGATCCAGTTCGTTTCTGCCACATTCCAAAACCTCAAGACTGTGTCGTGAGTCAGTTTTCCAGCTGGAGTCTTTGTGATGGGTGTGGCGATGACGTCAACAACCAAACCAGGGTTAGAGTAGTGATTGTGGCACCCATGAATGGAGGAAAGCCTTGTCCTGAAGTAAGTTTCTAATTTTCCTTACATAATTGTATGGTTGGTAATATTGAATGATATTAAGAATAGTGTGAATTCCTTTCTTTATACTAGTTGCTAATATGGATTATAGAATATCAATTTTCAATGTATTTCTGATATTCTAATTTGGAAGTCCCTACGTCCTGCCATACGGCTTATAGCTTTTAATTCCCTTATCTCTTACTCCATTAATATAATAAATAGGTATTAAAACATATAAAGGGTATTAAATTGTCTCCATTCTTGGCATATCGCTGATATTTGCCATCGACTACTGAGAAACTTGTTTGGCGCAGTTATTTGCCTGGTTAAGAAATGATTAGAGGGGTAGAGATTTAATTCCATCCGGAAAACATGAGATTCAGTTTGTTCTTCATATAAACAAGCTAAATTTTGTAATGAAATTGAAAAATTTTTGGGCAAATGTAATAAGTACCAACCACATAGAATGTTTTTCTGCTGTAGAGGATGTTGTATATTGACTTCCATCCACTGAAATGAGACTTGTTTTTCCTAAATATTTTATGACTATCGGTTGATGAAAATATGTGTACATTTCCTTTAAATTTATGTTTACCTCTCTAACTAACTATCTATCTATCTATACCTCAGTAATGTTGATATAAGTGTATCGCTTATAGGTAGTATGATGAGAAACCTAAAAACACCCAGCACATACTTACTATCAGAAGTTTGTAACCACACCTTCTCCTACATTTCTGAACTGATCTAAACCATTTTCCTCCCGACCTGCTGATTCAAAATTATCAGTTAACATTTTAAAAATTGTTTCAAAGAAGATGTTTGTGACATTATATGTGTAAAAAAATATATATACATATATATCTGAGAGTTTTTGAATACAAGAGGTCAGCTAGCATTTTCCTGCGTTTGGAGCTTTAAATCATGACCATTAGTTACACATCTGCATGGCTAGACGAAAAAATTAACGGTTACAATCGGTTCACAATTGTAAGAGTAGTTCTGGGGAAAAGATTATTTTGTATTACCAAATTAGTATTGTAGTACCCCGATTTACCCGGGAGACATAGCACATGGTAATAATAGTAAAATGTTAAACAGGATAAATATAAACCTAATCAATTTTTTAAATTGGCAAGTAAAATGCTAAACACTCTAATTAAGATTAAAAGGGTGGAAAGGGCCATACGGGGGAAAATGTGTTTTATTTGAGGGCAAAAAGGGTATAGCGTGGTTAATGGTACAAAATGGATTGAAAATCAATATCATCAATCTTTTAAAAGTTACTTTTACCGTTTATAACCACCCCTTTTAATTTATTTATCCTTTTTACCTTTTTTATTTTTAAGCTCTTAGCCCTTCAAGCTCTATTCACACTGTATGCCCTTACTACCATTTTCCACATTCCCCTCTTTTAGACCGTACACCATTTTCCTCTTTTAATCCTTTTTTCCCTTTAAGCAAATTTTGACCATTTTACCATTTTTTCTCTTAACAATTTCAACACTTTTTACACCTTTTATCCTTTTACACTTTTAGCCTTACTAGAATTTTTACACTTTTTGTCTTTTTCCCTTTTGACAGTTTTACCATTTTTGTACTTTTTAAAAGTATAAACTTTTTATCCTTTTTTTAAAATCTGATTAGGATTACGTTGTATTCTTTATTAACTTCATATACCATTTTACGTGAAATACCCAAATTAAATATTTTAGGGTAAGACGGTTAAAAAGCTCAAAAATGACAACAAGGGAAAACATTAAATATAATCAAAATTTTTCAGCAAAAGGATAAGTATGAGGGAAAATGATATAATGTATATAAAAGAAAATAAGGTAAAATGAGAAGAATGTAAAAAGTAAATCCTTTTTCAAATCCAGTTTAAAATAGTGGTAATATATCAAATATCGAGTAGTTAATTAAAACTAATCGTGTAATGTACACATTAACTCCCAGAATTATTAATTTCAAAATATTTGATAATATTTGTTAATACATTTAAATTATATTAATATATTTCTATACAAGATAACCTACTATCATGGTAACTACGTGTTTTAGGATAGTACAATATTTATGTTTTGTTCTAGTTAACTGAGATGAGGCCTTGTAATCCCAGGATGGAGTGTTTGAAGAAGACATCAGAGAACATATCTGATATACCGAGATACAAGCTGAAAGTTGGAGAATGGAGACGATGTGAAGCTCCTACAAGTATGGTGTCTGCTGATACTATCGAGTCCAGAGTTATTTCTCATCTGGGTAGGAATTTATATACCATACTATGAGGACAAGTAGTTCTCTTATGAGTCACTCAATTAGATTGTGTAATACATTTTATGTTTTCACAAAAAGTAAAATTTATCGACTTATTTCAATTTGGAAATTAGAACCTATAATTTACATTAAGAGGTTCGTGGAGCTATTATTATTGTCTGATGATTGCTACACTACTGATAAGCTTAGAAAAATTAAGATTTTTAGTAAAAACGCACCTCGAAGACGGATTTTTAAATTTTTAATTATTTCTTTAATTGGGCTATTTTTAACAAGTTTTTGAAGAAAATACTGTTGATTGGGCTTAAAATTACGTTTCATAGATAATTATGATAGAAAAATGCCGCAGCCTTCTCGAAAAAAAATTAATGGTATGGAACTCCACTCGCATTTTCTCGCTCTATTGTTTAAAAATGGAGATATTTAATCAAAACTCGTAATTTATATGAAACAAAATAATATACACTAGCAAACCCAAGCATAAATTGCACTATATTTATGTAAAACTTTTTTGAGTCCTGGTTATAATTTTATCTCTTAAGGATTTAATGTCATCATTTGTATGTTTGGACCGATAAAAAAGATCAATATTGGGTCCACAAGGGTCAACACTTCATATTAAAATTTCGAATTATGATTAAAATTTTTGACTTCTTATTAGGTATTGCGCATCTTTATGTCATATCATTGATATAAAATTCCTCATTTATAAATTTTGACCAATAATAAATGTAAATATTGACTATTAATTCTAAAATTCAGATAGATCATTCTTATACAAACATTTCTCCTAATAGGTTTAAGGAAAAATAACATCAACTTTTTAAGATACTTACTTATATTTAATTACTCTATGGCATTGAAGAATTATAGTTTTAAAATTTAAGTAGTATCTCTTGACAATTAAAGCTCACAAAATTGTATGAATATATTATTGGCCAATATCTCAGGAACTGATGGTTTTATAAAAATATATTTCATATAAAAGTTTTTAATTTTTAATAGTACTACAATTTTGCATTGATAAGTTATTTAGTATCTCAAACAGTTGTGGAGATACGGAAATTTTATCCTCTGTAAAGTAACCTAAAAGCCATTTTCACGGGAAAATGAAAATAGCTAGCTTATTTATAATCTTAATCAGCGCCTAGATACGAATTTTAATCAAAATCATTAGAGCCAATTTTGAGAAGATTGATTTTTTTCCCTTTTCGCCTTTATTAAACTACTCTTAATTTTAAGTTTAAACAGACACACAGAAAGACGACATTGCAAAGATCACTTTTTAAGGTTTGGAGGGTCATGCGACGTCGACATCCATCAATATTTTGGGTTAGATTTGTTTTACTTTATCTTTTGTTTTCAAAAAGTGTGAAAATATAAATCTTTTGCGTATAGCTTTATAGCTATTGGCTTTATAAAAATATGCTTCGTATACAATATTTGTATTAAACATATATCTAGATATTTGTAAGATAAGTAGTTTCAGAGATATGATCAAAAATGATAATTTACGCATCAGACAGGGGCCCTTAAAGTCGTTTTGCCAAAATATTGAGAGTAACCATTTTGTTTGGAATATTTATAAATGTTTAGAAATGAGTTCTAATCAAAATTGTTAGAGCCAAATTTGAGAAAATGGAATTTTCCTCGTTTTGCCCCTCAGTAAGCTACCATTAATTTTAGGGTTAGATATCCAAGTCCAAAAACTCCTCAGGGAAACCCTATTAATACCCTACATACCAAGTCTTAGCCAAATTGGTAAAACCGTTTAGGCTCTAATTGGAGGTACAGACATACAGACGGGAATTCAAAAAACACATTTTCGGATTCAGGGGGTCATGAAACGTCTAGATTCATCAAAATCTCGAGTTTGATTTTTTTGACGATCACAATACTATTTCTACCTGTAAGATAGAGATAAAGTAAAAATGTGCACAAAAGTGACAAGGAGAAAACAGAGAAAGACAACACGTTTCAGAGATAACGTTTCATTTTGAGTCTGTAGATGGGTCACGGACAACGCCGCGCTAAGTAGTATATATGTATGTTTTACTCAATTCCAAAATAAAACTAATAACATTTAATATTAATAATCTTATAATAATGCTAAAGTTAGGAAATACTTGGTTTAATACTGTCCACACACAGGTCGAGAGGGTGGACATGGTCTATATCCTCCAAGTATCATGTACCCAGCCTCCAGTGGAACATCTGCTGAGGTTATCGAGAACTACTACACATTCCAACCCCAAGTGGGGTATCAGACCAGAGAGGTTTCATGTAGAGACCCCAAGGGCACAATAGTGGATATCAGGTATGTTATACCCAGGGATCTGGCTGGATTCTCTATACTGGTTATCACATTTTGAATAATCTTATTTATTCCCTTCCTTCTTTTCTCATTTTTTGACTAAATAATAGTATTATATAAATAAATATATATATATAATTATGTCAAATACATTTTTATAATACACAATTTCTGACAGATGATAAAATGTATTATTAATCTTATTATATTTTTACTATATTTCTAGTAATATTTAAATAATTGAAATGAGAGGCATTGTATGGTTTATATTAATGGCTTTGTTTCAGCTAAATAATTCCTATTGTAATGTCTTAAACCAGGTGGAAGCTTGAATATAGTTAGAGATTCCTAAATTTGGGTGAAATTAAGTTAAAATGATTAAATGTGCAGACTGGTCATTTTCTGCCTTGGGATGTTTTATTGTTTGCAGACTACTTTTTTATATGAGAGAATCATTACAAGGTTTGTAGCGATAAATTTGTTGTTTGTGTTTGTTGGTAGTTTGTACCATGAAGAGGATAATAACCAGCATTTACCAGCTAGTATACGACTTTGTTTGTGTTTGTTGGTAGTTTGTACCATGAAGAGGATAATAACCAGCATTTACCAGCTAGTATACGACTTTGTTTATGTTTGTTGGCAGTTTGTACCATGAAGAGGATAATAACCAGCATTTACCAACCAGTGTACGACCTTGTTTGTGTTTGTTGGCAGTTTGTACCATGAAGAGGATCATAACCAGCATTTACCAGCTAGTATACGACTTTGTTTGTGTTTATTGGCAGTTTTTACCATGAAGAGGATAATAACCAGCAGTTACCAACCAGTGTACGACCTTGTTTGTGTTTGTTAACAGTTTGTGTCTTGGAGAAGAACATAACAACCAGCACTTACCAACCAGAGTTCGGCCTTGTGTTGTCTCACAGGATTGTGTGGTCAGTCAGTGGTCAGCTTGGACTAGAACTCAGGACGGTTGCGTAGCGGTCAATGGAAAGGTACAGAATAACATCGAAGCGAGAAATTGTTTTCAATCAATCATATTTAAATACATTTGACTTCATTTTGTCTCTAAAAATAAGTTTGATCTATATTTATATTTTTATTTAGTTGAATAATTTTGAAGACTTTATTCAAATAGATATGTTTATCTCAAAACATATGTTAAATAAATGTTATCAACATTATTTTAGTAGTAATTTTTCTAATATTGGTGTTCCAACACACCTGAAAGCCCGTGAGTAACGGTAATATATGTGTGGGTGTTGCAGGTGCGAGCAGAGATTCACCAGAGAAAGAGGGAGGTAGTAAGATTACAGGAGGGAGAAGGACAGCTTTGTCCCCATCTGTTGGAGCTAAGACAAACTACAGACAAGGACCAACTACAGCTGTGTTCTAACAAGTGAGGAAACTTTTAGGAGACAATACACTACCATCTCTAACATTTCAATCTACTATAAATAGTAATATAACTAAAGCTTTGACAAACTTACATCATAGTTATTGTATTTATAATTAACTCTCTGAAAATTTAAGCCAGTCTATAAGACAGCATTTTCAAAGCTTCTCTTTCCCATTCGTACCAATCTAAAATGCAGGTATCTAATCTTTCTTACGATATTTGCAGGGGTATTCGAGATAATTTACAACATTGAGCGCTTGTCTTTTGGCTTATGAAATAAATAGTGATGGTTACTATTTAGTTGTAAATCGTTTGATAGCATCATGTAGTCTTTTCAAAATACTGTATTCTCCAAGTTCAGAACTAATTTGAAGGTATTAACATTTTTAAAGAAAATCTTTCACCTATACATTTGACCTAGTTTCTACTTACACTTTACAATCAATTTTTATTTTAAAAGTAAATTTATTAGTCAGTTTGGTGTCCTTATTTAATTTAAATTATACTTATATCTTGTGAAATAATTAATAATCTAATTGCGCTAGTATTTTTAGTAAATAAGTACCTGATTTAGAATCTCATATTATATTTTTTCGAAATAAAATTTAGCAATCACAAACATAGAATAATAGTAATGTATTTAAAATAAAATTGCTTTTGCTAATAATATTATTATTTAAAAAATAAATCGAATGCAATTTAGATGACCCTTTTAAAATTAATATCTAGAACTGTAATGAAATATATTCCAATATAATTAGTTTAGAGTACCTTAAAAAAACTAATATGATAGATGACTAATTTTATAAACAGCTTTTAGTGAAATTTCTCTTTTGTCTAGTTTGGCCATATATATAATTCTAAGATTCTATGTGTCATTTGTTTTAGAAATATGACCAATAATTATTGATTTTGTTTATTGGTATTGTAGATTGTATATTTGTAGAACTGTGCCCTCTCCGGAGATATTGTTTGTATCTGTAGGTGCACGTTTGTTAATTAATATGATGTTTGTAGATATCGGTGGCTCGCGTCTAAATGGAGCCCGTGTGTGGTCACATCCGATGAATCCTCTGGTCCGCGATTGGTAGAAGTGGGATGTGGAGGAGGGGTGCAACTGCGAGATGTCACATGTATTGCCACGCAGAGTGGAAAGCCTGTCTCGCATGAGCTCTGTGATTCCCTGGAAATACTACCCACTGTTCAGCGGTAACTACAATTTGGAATTTAAAAAGAGCTACACTTATTTATGCAAATAGAGCCTAGAGTGAGAAATTCTATTACAACTATCCTTCACAATAGTTCTGTAAATATTCAACATTTCTTTATTTTTTCTCACTATTTTCTATATTTACGTTGACTAACCTATAACACAGTTTGTTTTCCTGTCAAGGAGACTTTTTGATCCTGTTTTATTCATACAGGTTTGTCAATGTTTTTTCTCGTGTTAGTAAACCATTCCTGAGTAATTGCTACGTGTATTTAATTCAAAACCGTAACATCTAGAGACCGTCAAGAATATTAATTTTATTTAGCACTACGACTTACTATCCGTTTGGGTTGGTTTCTTAATTTATTAATAAGGGAAATATTTTTGTTTCAGTCCTTGTTTACGAAGGTGGTAAACAAGATATAGGCTGAGTAAGGTGTTTAAAGTTTACACAAATCACCCACGTATTGTTGAAACAAGTAGACATAGAGCCTTGAAATTTAAAATAATGGTTTCTATCCAGAATTGGGCTTTTCAAATTTTTTCCCCTAAAAGGATGTGGGACTCACTTACTCATACATAAACCTATTTCACCAAATTTTGGGCATGGAAAATTGAAATTTTTCTTGGCAGTTATGTAGCGGGACTATACCTTTTAGCAAGAAAGTTCTAAGATTGTGAAATTTCAAAATAACTCTACAGTAATTGGGGGACTTATAAAGATAGAAAACTTTTTAAATTATGTTTAAAATTAAAATTCGAAATTGTGAATTAAATTTAAAAGTATGCACATTATAGTTTACAATCTAAACGTTTAAAAATTAATTTTTAAGAATTTAAATCAATTAAATTAAGTTAAATTTTAGCATGCTTACTTTGTAAATATAAGTAAATTAAATTTAGGAGTATGAGTAATATATTTCACGCTCTAACAATTTCAAATAACCAAACACATTTTAAAAATTTAAATTTCTATGAGTAAATTGGAGTAAAGGGTATGGAGGTTTAAAATTTCAAAAACTAATATTAGACAGCTAATTCCCAGTGTGGTAGGAAACTGAAATTTATCAGGCAAGTAAAAATACAACTCCAAATCAATATTAATGCTTAAAAATGTTGAATTTTTATTTGTGACATTGGGGGAAAAGATTGAGTTGGGAGGGGCATAAAAAGCATTTTTATTGTGGTAGATAATTGACATTTGGCAGGCAATTATAAGAATAACTTCAGACAAATATATTCTTCCTAAAGTTCAACATCTCTGTGTAAAAGTTGATTTAATGTGAGTAGTGGGTTAATATTTCCAAAACTAGCGGAAACAATTACATTTGTTTTTGCAAGAAGCTGTAGATCACTCCAAGTAACCATACAACACTGAGGATTTTAGGTGTAGAAAGTAGGGAAGGAAAAGGGAGGGAGAAGTAGGTAATTAAAAAGATGGTTTTATATAAGACAGAAAATTGAGATTTGCCAGCAATGTAGATGGATTACTTGAATAAAAACATATGTGCTAAATATACCTATTTAGAAAGGGACCTAAAATGGATGGATAAGAGAGTATAAGCTTAAAATCTTTCCAATTAATTAAAAAAGGTGTTTTTTTGTTTGGAACCAAATTTAAATTTGTCAAGATTTTAAAAGGACCTCTCCACAATATCCATAAAAGCTGGAAATTTTGGATTTTAAAAGTAGGGAGTAGGAAATGGCTTATAAAAATTTTCTAGATATGGCAAAAAGCTAGAATTTTGTATGAACAGACGATAATGGATGGAGCAGTGTGTGGGAATGGAGCAGTGTTTGTGAATGGAGCAATGTGTGAGAATGGAGCAGTGTGTGAAATGGAGCATTGTGTGGGAATGGAGCAGTGTTTGTGAATGGAGCAGTGTGTGAGAATGGAACAGTGTTTGAATGGAGCAGTGTGTGAATGGAGCAATGTGTGAGAATGGAGCAGTGTGTGGGAATGGAGCAGTGTTTGTGAATGGAGCAGTGTTTGTGAATGGAGCAGTGTGTGAGAATGGAGCAGTGTGTGAAATGGAGCATTGTGTGGGAATGGAGCAGTGTTTGTGAATGGAGCAGTGTGTGAGAAATGGAACAGTGTGTGAATGGAGCAGTGTTTGTGATTGCACTCAGGAGCAACCTATTTCACCCATGTAACCACGCCCTTTCCTACTGAACACATTTCGGGCACTATCAGAGCTTATCCCAACGTAAATATTCCAGCCACATTCCTGTGTTGCGAAATAATGGTTTACTAAACAACCAATAGCCTTCCCTGTGCCGTTCGTTTTAAGGGATGGACAGAAAAAATGTAGTAAAACAGTTCATTTTCATATATGTATCCTACATATGTTGAAAGTTGGCACATATCTTTCCGGTCCGTGGTTTCGTCCAAATGTAAACAAAATACTTGCCATCACGTAATCTAGAGATCAAGGCTTATTCCACATTTTGCAACATTAATTTTTTTCGAAGTTGCTCTTTATCACTATACAAAAGAATTTTGTTGATCTCTCTTTCTGACTTTTCTCCGAGAATAATATTTTCCATCAGTTTTTCTGCAGGCTTGACAAGTTTCTCAGCAATAAAATTAATTATACAAGTTTTCGCCATGAGCCAAGCAACTTTGAATAATGCCTCTGTAGTTTTGGTCTCTTCTCCGCTCATAGCAGTTCAAGTGATTGACCTTCGTGTGGAAATAATTATTTATCTTAGTCTTGGAATAGTTCAATTGATTTACTGGTTATATCATGACCTTTGTTTGAAAATACCACAAACGTTTTGAGGGTTTGACAAAATTTCATATCACACCACACAAAGAGCATTAGGTTCAAGTGAGTCACCAAACCAATAAAATCCCATTTTAAAATATTCATTGGCATATTTTCTTTTGGGAATTTTATTTGAAGAAAGTTTATATTAGGTAATAACAGTATTTAATCCCCTTGCTTAAACTGAAATATAATCACATTCATTAGCCTGACGCTTGTTCTGCTCACTGTTACCAATATTTACACTTGCAGCACTGAACCGTTTTGAACCAAATATCCATTTTAACAAATAAAATTAGACGAACTGGTCATTAATAACTAAACGCGTAAAACTACTATAAAAACAAATTATAAATTAACTGAATCTCAACAGATAAACAGCAACACAATCAGCACGCTAGTCATGAGTACTGAGCACTGGTGACAGCAGATCTGTAAGTTTACCTAAAACTGATAGACGGTGGTGAAAGCGCAGCTCAGCAGTCTCAACTTGTGACTTTGCTATCAACTGTCATAGTTGTGACAAAGGCAGTCAACTTCAAATGCACTGGTGTAGTAGCCTAGATCCTGTTTGGCGTATTCTCCATTCTGCTCATAATAGAGCCCAGTGGTGTTTTTATCAGAACCACTTCTTTGGAACATTTGTGTGTGTACATGTGTGTGTGTATGTGTGTGTGTGTAAGAGAGAGAGAAAGAAAGAGAGAGAATCGTTTGGGTCAAATTCCAGGAATCATTGTTGAAATGAATGGCTCCACATTTTAATTATATAGAAAGTACTGTACATAATACAAGTTATTAGGTATACTGTCCAGACTGCCAGGGTACTAGGGAAATATAACTCTAAGCGAATTTTCTTGTTATTTTAATGATTTTGTCGGCATGTGTAGATGTGAGGTGGCCTGTCCAAGAGACTGTGAGGTTGGCACCTGGGGAGTTTGGGGACCATGCAAGCCAATAGAATGCCCAGAGTACGGCGACACATTGCCTCAAGGTAAGACAATAATACATCTAAGACTAGTTATTTAGTTCGTTATCGTTAATCACTAAAACTCACTATGCCTTATTTAATCTATGAGGCATGATAGGGTAATTGAAGGAACTAGAAGAACTATTTTAATCCTTATAAGCTCTGACAACTTCTACTAAGACACTAAATGACAGGCTTTGGTAATACAAATAGATTATTAGAAAATTAGTTACCATTGTAGTGTTCCTAGTTTGGTGCTGTATAACTATATTCTATTTGGTTGCTTGACAATGAATGTCTTTGTAATAGATATGCACGTCTCGTTGAAATGGAATTTCTTTTTAAAGTCCTTAAATTATTATTTCACTGCCATAAATGAGCATATTATAATTTCGTAAGTAATTGAATATTTAAACAATTTCTAACTGTACCTATAGAGAAATGTATCTATATATAAAGAGATAGTTCAGTATACAAATATTTACTAGATACATAAAAATGTACCATTTTGATTACTCTTATTACTCATTGACAAATAGAGAATTTAACGTTTTAAAACTACTAAGGATATTAGGGAATAAAATCCGTTAAGAACTTATAGCCATAAAAAACATACTTGCTGCAAATTCCTGCCATTATACATCTAAAAATCAATTAGCGTTCTGCTAAATTAAACATCACATAGTGATAATAAACCATATTTGATATATGTTTAATATCACAAATCTGTATTCACCTGATTTAAGTATTTAGGCTCATAAAATTATGTAAAATTTAAAGAAAAATCCACTTTATGCCCTCATGTGCCCTAAGTAATTATACGTATCAAGCTTCTGATCTATATACTCTTTGGTTTTGGATATTCCCTGACAAATGATCATGTAATTTAAGACCAACGGGTTTCAAACCCAAGGTTAGCATAAGTGGGCTACTTAAGATCATAACAATTTTGAAATTCCTATGTTTCTTGTTTTTGTTAGTTGATCAAATTGTTGTTGACAATATCTATAATATACCAAACGTTCATTGGAATAATATAAGAAAAAGGCTCAATATGTACAGCCTACATTTTTCAATGTGTATATGTAGATTTTTTTATTGGAATTGAAGGCAAACTCACATTAGACTAACAAGTTTAGGTCACAATATTTAACTTAAGAACACTCTAAGGTTCACAATAATAACACATGAACGTTTCATTTATGTTTCTTGATTTTGAAATCCCCCCCTCTCCCCTCCTCCAGTTATCACGTGGCTTAAGAAGTAATGATCGTATCATATGTATAACTTACTGAACGTGCCCACTACCTCCAGGGTGAAGTTAGTGTATTTTTTTTTTTAGATTTATTGGGATGAGAATTTCAAAGGTAATAGAATCCCTTCTATATTAAACAGAACATAGAGATTGTGAACCGTATTGGATATTTTTAAATTTATCATATCAATAAATGTATTGTAATAGTGAAAAAAATCTATCTCAAGATTATGATAAATATTTACATTTTACCGAATACCACAACCCGAATACCCGAACCCAAAATAATGGATTTTATAGTTCGGTCTGTGTGTCTGTTTGTATCTCTGTCTTTATTTCAGTCAATTGATCCAAAACTATCAAACAGATTTTTATTCTACCCTTATTCGTTACTGTAGTTTTAGAGATTAATTGATTTTAAATTTATATCAATATTTTTTTTATTCTTTAAGTGTGTATTAAATTTTAATGTGATACTACTATTGGTAAAAATTGTACACATACTTAAGGAGGTAGTTTAATAAATAAAATCTGGTAATATAGCTCAAATAACTCACCCGCAATAATAGCAATTTTATAGGAAAAATACAATTAAAATTACATGGCCAGCCAGTGTAATGTATTAATAATTTACTTTTAGCTTTAAAAGTTAGTTTTATAATAATTGAATTCAATCAATAAAAGTATTTTGAAGTATAAAATAAATTCATAAAAGTATTTAAATGAATACTAAATTGAAATACCAGTTTTGCTACAGAGAATGTTAACCAATAAGATCAGCCAGTGTTGCTCTGATCGTGAGCGTGTAATATTATACTTAAGACAGTTTAATCTGATATCTTCCTGAAGGTAGATTGTGTTAGTTTATCAATGTGTGTATGATAACCGTGTGAAGGTTACCGGGAACGCAGGAGAACTATCGAAGTGATGTCCAGTGAGCAAGGCGTGGACTGCCCAAGCATCAAGGAGGTGCAGCCGTGTCCTCAGCCAACGTGCTACAATTGGGTGGAGGGGCAATGGACACCCTGTTACCTTGACCCTGACGTCAAAAGGTGCGGGGAGGGACGTAAGACTAGGACTGTCTCATGCAGATCAACGCTTTATGGGGTACGTTGCATTACACCTTATCAAATAACATTATATTATATAGTAAGTGTTTATGTGTGCAGCGTGTCGTTTTATCCGCTGGAGATTTACGTATAAAGAAACTATTGGGGTTGGGCTAAATGAGATAAAGTTTAAAGTAAATGTACCAGCATTTGCGTTGAAAGGGAGCTTGACAACATTTAAGAACCAACACTAACCAAACTCCCAGCTATGGTCCAAACACCAACCTCATTCTCACCATCAGTTTAAAGTGAGGTGACGTCTGAGTACATATTGCACTTTCTCGAGCTCAAATACTAACCCAATTCCTACTTGTTGGGAATGTTGTTATGAATGACTGGTTTATGATCAGAGTTCCAAATAGTCCTCTATATACAAATAGGTGTATTCTTGTTCATTTGTTTGATTCCAGAATATCGTAGATGACTCGTTGTGCACGAGAAGACAGGTAAAGCCTCCCACAGAAGAGCCTTGTTTGTTGCCTTGTCCTTTTGACTGTGTTCTGAGTCCTTGGTCTGAATGGAGTCCTTGTAGTCATAGTTGCTCGTCTCTCCGGCAGGCTGCTCTGAGGCAACGTAATAGAACTGTCATAGCACCTCCAGGATCAGGTAAGTCATTCAACAAATGATCTAAAATGTAAATGTATAAACTATAATTTATTCTAATATTATTATAACTTGATTTTCAATTAAAATTATCGTACTAGGGTATTACTTTATTTATTATAATATTTTT
Source organism: Timema bartmani (assembly GCA_902151455.1). Taxonomy (NCBI): domain Eukaryota; kingdom Metazoa; phylum Arthropoda; class Insecta; order Phasmatodea; family Timematidae; genus Timema; species Timema bartmani. The sequence continues at coordinate 81,838 of CABFWB010001230.1, forward strand.
TTTATTTTGTTAAACTAAATATAATGACTATTAAAAAATCCAGCTTATTAGCTGTTATTACTTGGGCTAAATATATTTATTGTTTTATAATGTACTGTATATACACTTATTTTCATTTATATAAACATATATTAATTATATCTGTTACCTTTATTAATTATAAATTCAAAAGTAAATAATTGCATCTACAACGTGTTTCTAAAACATTGCATCAAACTTTGGCAGGATACTCCTTGGGTGAAATTAGAATAATTCGCATAAGCAACCTAGGGTCCATATTCAATACACCCCTAAAGACAGAGCTAAAAACGACTGTTGTGTGAAATATTATGAAAACTGCTTAGGGTATTACAACGAATCTTTGTATACTACTTATTGAAACCTTGATCATTAATAAACTAAATGTGCTGTTACAGTTACCCACCCCCATCATGTAAAAAAGGGGGGGTTGTAACACATTTTTTCTAAAATAAAATATGTCAGAGTAAGTATTACCAATTTTTACTTAAGATTACAAAACAGGGAATCAAAATTAACAAAAAAGGTGTCTTGGAGAAACTGTCTAGCTTTCCCCGTTTCTGAGATAATCATGCATGTTTAATTTCAAAGACAAGTGTTAATTCCTGCCAGGTAGGGAGCCAATAAAGCTGTATTGCTTCACCCCCTCCTTAAACCCCCTCTCTTATTATCACTATCTTCCCCTTTCTCCACGAGCAGACTGCATCAGTCCACACGACTTCACTGCATGTTGCGCGTATTACTAGTCAAATGGCAAAGTACACAAACGCAGAAATGACAGACATGGTCATGCTGTACGGTGAAGCTAGAGGAAACGCAAGAGCAGCTGCACGGTTGTACCATGATAGATATCCTGCGCGACGTCAACCTTATCACCGGACCTTCACCGATGTCACTCAGCGACTTCGTGAAACAGGTACATTTCAGCTACGAGGGGGAGCTGGTCACCCGAGGAATGTTCGCACTCCAATTGTCGAAGAAGAGGTACTGAATTATGTGGATGATAACGCGTCAACAAGCACACGTGCCATTGCGCATCAAACGAATGTGTCCAATTCCACAGTATGGCGTGTCATGCATGATCAGCTGCTGCATCCGTACCACATGCGCAAGGTGCAGGCATTGGGGCCAGCAGATTATGCTCCTCGACATGAATTCTCCGACTGGTTTCTGCAGCAGTGCGGAGTGGTTCCTGATTTCTCCACTATAATATTGTTTTCCGATGAGGCAACATTCACCAGAGACGGCTATTTTAATAGTACAAATAGTCACATTTGGAATGACGTGAACCCTCATGCAACTATCATCATGGGCAACCAGCATAGATTTTCTGTCAACATCTGGGCAGGCATTGTGGGTAACCATCTCATTGGCCCTTACCTGATGCCACGACGTTTGACTGGCCACATCTACTACCAATTTCTGAAATTTGCATTGCCACAGTTCCTCGAGAATGTACCGCTCTCCGTTAGACAACGCATGTGGCTACAACATGACGGTGCCCCACCTCATTTCACAAGAGCTGTGCGTGACTACCTCAACACTGCATTTCCTGCCCGATGGATAGGAAGAGGTGGGCCTGTTGCGTGGCCACCACGCTCTCCTGACCTAAATCCGTTAGACTTCTTTCTGTGGGGCTTTGTCAAAGCTTTGGTGTACGAGACAGCTGTTGAATCTGAGGAAGACCTGTTAGCCAGGATAGTTGCTGCATGTGATAAGGTTCAAGAAACTCCACGTGTTTTCGAAAGAGTACGCCAGTCATTGATACGTCGCCTCAATTATTGCAATAACGTTAGGGGCCACCATTTTGAACACTTGCTATGAATCTGCTTTTGAAGCTAGGAACTAAAACATGCAATAACTACAATTTGTATTTCTTAATGTAGCTTTCAATATTCCAATGAGTGTAATGAATAAAATCCCACCCAAGTGTGAACTGTGTAAGCATAACTCACTAATGTAATAAATAGCAACACATCGGAGCTTATGAAGAAGGAAAAGTATCAGAGTTTCTCCATCATAACACACAAACCAGCCTTGTTTACCAAATGTACGTGATACATAGTCACACGTGCCGGTAAAAATGGTTAAACGACTGCATTGCGAAATAAAACTGCGATTCTGGCTGCCTACCTGGCAGGCATTTGCACTTGGCTCTGATCTCAAACTTGTGTGATTATCTCAGAAACGGGGAAAGCTAGACAGTTTCTCCAAGACACCTTTTTTGTTAATTTTGATTCCCTGTTTTGTAATCTTAAGTAAAAATTGGTAATACTTACTCTGACATATTTTATTTTAGAAAAAATGTGTTACAACCCCCCCTTTTTTACATGATGGGGGTGGGTAACGGTAACAGCACATTTAGTTTATTAATGATCAAGGTTTCAATAAGTAGTATACAAAGATTCGTTGTAATACCCTAAGCAGTTTTCATAATATTTCACACAACAGTCGTTTTTAGCTCTGTCTTTAGGGGTGTATACCGCCCTTAATATTGAAGATGGACCCTAGGTTGCTTATGAGAATTATTCTAATTTCACCCAAGGAGTATCCTGCCAAAGTTTGATGAAATGTTTTAGAAACACGTTGTATGTATATAGCAGCATTTATATTCATTTAATAAAATGTAAACAAACTTTAAAGCAACAGTTTAAAACACTTAACAGTAAAATTGTGAACGCGTTACTAACTCATTTTATAATAATTAAAAATCTGTTTACATATCACATTAGAAAATTTATTATTATTAGTAATATTATAAATATGGTATTAAACACCACAATATGGTGGCTGTGACGGCAGTCAGTGATAGAGAGCCTCATATAATGCCACTGATGGCAGCTGTGACGGCAGTCAGTGATAGAGAGCCTCATATAATGCCACTGATGGCAGATTTGACGGCAGTCAGTGATAGAGAGCCTCATATAATTCCACTGATATTATGCGGGATAGCATAGTTTTGTTAACCACTCGACCACGTAATCGTAACGTCTTTTCCATGAATTATTCTTCATGCAAAATACTTAATAAATTTAATGTAGTTTATTTATTATGTTAAAATTCCGGCTTTTAGGTGCACATGTTTGTAATCAGGGATTATAGTTTTTAAAATCTTAGAATCATTCGATGCTCATTGCAGCCAATTAAATTTTTATTTTATCTATATAGATAAAAATATAATATAGGTACACGGAATTATATAATATGATTCCAGATATATTTCCAATAAAATAAAAATATAAACTAGACATTTAAATTATTTTTTAATTCTATCTGGAAAACTTATTAAAATATGGTCGTACAGCTATATTTGATTTTTTAAATTCCCTTTATCAAAATATAATAGTACTAATGTATCGTTGCAGCGATGGCTCTTGATAATTGCACTAAAATTTAATATAAAATCTTATTAAGAGATTATCCATAGAATAAGCCCTCAATTGAATTTCTAGATATTAATTTACTCATTAAAGTCTATCAATTTTACGTTTATTTTTAGCTTTAGGTGTTTAATTTGAATCAAAACATCTATTTAACCCCTTCATGGTGATATAATAGCCTTAAAATTACTCCTCTCACATCTCTATACCTATTCGTTCTACCAAACCTCTCAAGTAATAATCGAGTTCTCATTATTTATAATCAAAGAGAAACATTATATTTACCGATATACAACTATAAACAAATCATGGTTTCGATGAAGATATAAATCAAGAGTATTTGTAAAGATGAGCTGCTTGCCATACAGAAAGAAGAGATAGAAAATTCACTAGAAAATTGGGTTTTAGTTTAATATATATTATTTTTGCTGACGTCCTATTCCAACTAACACATAAAATGAGTGATCGTTTTTCAAAATCAGTTTTAAGGATTTCTAGTAATTTAAATTACCGAAAATGTGCTTATCAAATTCATACATAGGATATCTAGAGAGATTGAGAGTGAACAAGTGAAACAATGTGAGAGTGAGTGTGTGAGAGGATGAGTGTGTGTTATTGTGTGAGTGAGGGAGAGTTAGATTGGTATTTATAGTTATAAAAAGCGAGTGTAATAATTTGAGTGTGAGAAAGTGAGTGTGAAAGAGTGCGTGAGAAAGAGTGTTTGATAAAGAGTGAGAGTGCACGTATAGTTTATAATGAATGATAGTGAGAGAGTGCTATAGAGAAAGTAAGAGAATATGTTATAAAGAGTGTGTATGTGAAATATATAGTTTAGTATTGTGCATGTGTGTATGAGAGAGTATTTATTTGAAAGAGAGTTTTTATGAAAGATAATCTTTGTGTGTGTGTGAATGGAAAGTGTATAAGATATTGTGTGAACAAATGTATGTGAAAATATTTGAAAATTAAAGTGTGTAAGAATAAGTGTGTAGTAGAATTAGAATGTATGTAAAAGTGTATATGAGAAAGTGTGTGTGAGAACAATTAAGTGATAATGTTTATGAGAATCTTGATACAATAGAGTATTAGTAAGAAATATGGTGTTATAAAGGGAGATTGTAAGAGAGTGTTTGAGAGAGGTTGTGTGATAAAGATTTTTATAGAAAGGGAGACTAATTGAGAGAGATTTGTGTAAGAAAAATCATGACAAGGATTGTGAGAAAGAGAGAGTTTATGAGAGAATCTGTGAAAGAGAGAGTGTGAGAGAGTTTGTCAGTAAGTAGGTAAGAGATAGTGTGTAAGAGAATGTGAGGGGAAGTTAGTGTATGGGATAGAAAGATTATGTGTGGAGGATGGTGTACACAATATTACTTTGAGATATTATATAATTAACATCAAGTGATAACATGGAATCATAACTAAATGTATTTGTATGAAATATAATTTTTTTAATCCCACCAGTGATCATACCATATCATAGATGATTTAAATTAAAATAATTATTAAGTTGTTGGTAGGAGGAAATATTACTGAAATTATTGGTATTGTAGTATTAAAAGTAAATGGTACGAATCTCCACATGGATTTCTCGCTCCATTGATTAAAACTGGAAATATTTACTCAAAGCTCGTAGTATATGTGAAACGAAATAATATACACTAACAAACCAAAGCAAAGATTGTGTTATACCAACGTCAGCATTTTATGATCTCCCGGTTTTAAATTTTTATTATTTTATTTATAAAGAATTAAAGTCCTCATTTGTATATTGGACCAATAAAGAAGATTGATATTGGGTTCACAAGGGTCAACACTTCATATTAAAATTTCGACTTCCGGTCAAAATTCTCGACATTTTATTAGTAATTGCACATCTTATGGTCATCGCATTGCTATTAAATACCGCATTTATAAATTTTGACTAGTAAAATAGATAAATATTGACTATTGAGTCTAAAATGATAGAAATAGATCATTGGTGAACAAATATTTCCCCTATGAGGTTAAAGGAAAAAGAACAGAATCATTTGAGAGACTTACTTATCAAATTGCCCTATGGAATTGGATAATTATTGCGTTAAAATTCAAGTAGTATCTCTCTAACCAAAGCTTACAAAATTATATTAATATATCAGCCAAAATCTCTGAGACTATTGGCTTTATAAATATATATTTCAAATAAAATTCTTTTTTCCTTCTAATAGAACTACAATTTTGCAATGTAAGTTAATTAATTGTATCTCAAATAGTTACGGAAATATGGAAATTTCCGCTTATGTAAGGAAACCTAAAAGTCATTTTCATGGAAAAATGAAGGTATCCATTTTATTTATAATCTTAATCAACGCCTAGATACGAATTTTAATCCAAATAGTTAAAGATAATTTTGAGAAAATCGAGTTTTCTTCCTTTTGCCCTTTATTAAATTACACTTAATTTTAGGGTTAAACAGACTTACAGACAGATGGCATTGCAGGGGTCATGAAACGTTGACATACATCAACATCTCGGGCTAGATATTTTTACGGTCGTAATACTTTACCTTTAGTTTTCAAAACATATATTACAATTTACGCATTAGACCGGAACCCTTCAAGTCATGTTGACAATATATTTAATGTAGGCATTTTGTTTTAAATATTAATCAAAGCTTTGAAATGAAGTTTAATCTAAATAGTTAGAGACGATTTTGATAAAATAGATTCTTTCTCTTTTCGCCCTTAAGGACGCTACTTTTAATTTTAGGGGTAGATATCCAATTCAGAAAACTCCTTGGAGCAACCCTATGAAAACCCTAGATACCAAGTTTGAGCCCGATCGGTAAAATAGTTTAGGATCTATTCCAAGGTACAGACAGACAGACGGACGATATTGTGAAAACCACTTTTTCATATTCTTTCATAAAAATCTCTAGTTCAATATTTTTGACGATCACAATACTTTCTCTACCTATAAGGTAACGAGAAAGTAAAAACTATCACCAAAACTCATTCCTAAACCATTAAAATGGTTATCTAAACATATTTAACGATTATGTTATAATTTTCAATTCCTCGCTATCTTACAAGAGAGAAAGTATTGTGATCGTCAAAAAAATCTAACTAGACATTTTGATGAATTTCGACGATTTAGTTAGTTAGTTTAGTAAGGGGATTTGAATAGGATTAAATACTATAAATCCAACTGGCGGTCAAATTAACCCAATATCAATTACCCCCCCGAATCCGAAAAAGTGGTTTTTGAATTTCCGTCTCTTTGTCTTTCTGTATGTCTGTAGACTACATTATTCTACCAATCGGGCTAAAACTTGGTATTTAGAATTTTCATGGGGCTGCCCCGAGGGATTTTGGAATTGGATATATAGCTCTAAAATTAAGTGTAGTATATATAGTTCTAATTATAATACAAATATTTTATATGAAGTATATTTTTATTAAACCAATAACTTTAAAGCTAAATGCAAATATATGTATATTTATATATTTTCAACTCTTAGAAAACTAAAGGTCAAGTATTGCAACCGTAAAAAATATTCAACCCAATAAGTTGATGGATGTTGATGATTCGTAACCCCTGGTACTCTAAAAAGTGGTTTTGTATGTCCGTCTGTTTGTATTTCTATTTAAATATAAAACTAAAAGTAGCTTAATATAGGGTGAGAAGAGAAAAAAAGATTTTCTCAAAATTTGTTCTAATGATTTTGATTAAAAATTGTTTCTATGCGTTGATTAAGATTATAAACAAATGTATATTTTTTGGTTTCTATGAAAATTATTTTCAGTGCACTTTACAAGAGTGGAAATTTCCCCATCTCCGCAACTATTTACGATACGAAATAGCTTATCATTGCAAAATTGTAGTACTATTATAATTAAAAGACTTTTAGTTAAAATATATTTTTATAAAATCAACATTATCGGAGATATTGCCAAATATATTAATAGCATTTTGTGAGATATAGTTGTACAGAGATACTACTAAAGTTTTAATGCAATGATTCTCTAATTGCAAAGGTTTTTTTTCTTTAACCTCTTAAGTGATATGTTTCTACAGCAATGATAATAAATATATCTATATCATCTTAAACTCAATATTTACTTTTATAGTGGTCTAAATTTTTAAATGAGGAATTTAATATAAATGCGATATGTGTAACTCCTAATAAAATGTGAACATTTTAACAGGAAGTCGAAATTTTAATACGGAGCATTGACGCTTGTGGACAAAATATCGATTTTTTTTTTGTCCAAATATACTAGTGAGGAATTTAATTCCTTTAAAAGAAAAACATTGAATTTAAATTCGGGAGTAAAAAAGTTTAACGTAAGTATAGTGCAATTTATGCTCTGGTTTGCTAGTGTATATTATTTCGTTTCACATATAGTACGAGCTTTGAGTAAATAACTCCATTTTTAAACATTGGATTGAGAAAGTCCGTGTGGAGTCCCGTACCATTTATTTGAAATTATGATTCAAATATATTTTACATTTATATATTAAGTGTATTATAAACTAATTGATCTACTTTAAAGTCACCGAATATAAGTAAGATACTTTCTAGCTTTAAGGAACTATAAAGTTGATGGACACCAGAACGTAAGCTCACCTTTCAACCCTATAGAGAGTCAAATACATCCAATCACTCCCTGAGCTGACCTACAGCCTTCTTCCAATACATTATAACATATATCAATGCATATACTTCTTGGTAAACCGAGATATCTTGTTTTTTAGTTTTAATAACTAAAATTGTGTTTAATGCCTAAAAATTTCCAATCTACGCCTTATCCTAAATATATTTGTGAGCTAATACACGCCATGAAGATCTCACTGTGCAACTTACTGCATCCCTCATTAGTTCATTTAATATGCTTGATAACTCGCAAATGTTATTTTGTTTATGTTTATTATTGCAGGTGGTCATGGATGTCCGGACCCAGACGAAATGCTCCAAATAGAACCTTGCAATACTCACAGTTGCCATGGTTACAGCTGGTTTACGTTACCATGGCAACCATGCCAAGTGTTTCATTCAGCTACCAACATTACGACGAACAGCACCAGTTTGCCTCAGTTTCCACCTGAGCTGGGTAACTATCTTTCTAATTGCTTCATACGTGGTGGAATAATTATTAAAGTATTCTCTAATCAACATAATAAATTAATGATTTTTTTCAAGCTTACTTCTTTAACCGCTTATCTCTACCGAGGTCAGGCACTGCCTTAGTTCGCTTCCCAGATATGACAGTCTTAACATCACTTCCAGTCCCCTCCTCTTTACGGGGACACACCCCAGCTGTGGGCAGGAACGTTTCTTGCTTCACCCAGTCAGATATAGCTGAGAAACAAAAATTATAGAACATACATATACTTTAAATTGTAAATGTTAGGTAGGACATTGATGAGTAAGGTAATGTCCCAGGAATGATTCACATGCTTAGGCTGTAATTTAATAAATCACCAGTGTTCAAAACCAAACCATTCATCATAAGCAAATCGGATAAAAGGAGCTAAGCATCTACGTCAATCCTTTGGCAGACACAAATATATTTTGCTCGAACACGACTGATCATTTGAAACTCAATATGAACGTAAATTAGTAGTCGTGTTAAAAAGAGTTCTGCTGCTTTCTTCTAGACCGTTTCAATCCCACAACAGATAGATGTTTAGAAGACACCAAGCATAGTGAGCTATTGCATTTCTGAAATATTAAGATCTATTTTTTTAACTTGTTACTATATGGTCAGCTCTAAATTACTAGAACAACTAACTTTGTTTCAATTATATGCAATATAAATTGATCATTTTTCAAAATTTATATATTTTTTAAATTTCTACATACTTTTTAGATAAAATAATTGTATATTCAAGGAAATATATTTGAATAAATAAATCTCTCTGTAATTTTTAGGTACATATATTAAGCTGGTATGACTTCTAAATCTATCTACGACCCTTGGTACATGCCATCAATCTATTTATTTAGTGTAGTATTTGGTAGTCAGAAACACAATCTAAGCTAAAACATTTTGCGTTCAAACCTTTTAAAAAATGTCCTAGTATTGTTTTCAAGAAATACTCATGTTTTTTTAGCGCCAGTCTCCGAAGTTTAAGGTAAGAATGCTATAATGCTATTTTTCTGGGTAAACTGGTGTAGAATTGTTTTTTTTATTTCAGAAAAGAATCGGACTTACCTTGACAAAAAAAAAGTCTATAATTTTTATAAGAGTAACCCAAATAAAATAATAGTTCTCAATCATTTATTTTTCAGACCTATAACCACCTTCAAATGGCAAGATAGTTCTTCAGAAGCAGTGAAGATAAATATATTATTTTCACCTAACACAACTTGTACAACACCAGTGTCAATAAAAGTAGACTATAAACTTAAATCTGTATCTAGAGTGTATATTATGGATAGTCCAGTGGTATTGCTCCTTGAGTGACAGGTCTATTGTATCAAGACCTTATTAAGATGGTATTAAGGCGTGGCTATGCCGGATTATTTACATCTTTACAACAGAACTATTATATTTGCCTGTCTTGCACCAGAGTAAAATCTCGTCCTCGACATGCGTTTGTACATCTTTCATCCTCTACAATGCCTTGTTGACACAGTGATTACTCCTCCTCCTTACCTCCTTTTCTCCCCCGTTATGTGGCCATTTTACCTCCCCACCTTACGTGTGGGTGTGCTGGTGCAGACCGAAGCAGGCAACAATCACGAGGAAATACACTTGAAAAAACCATATACTGGTAAAGCTTTTTAGACACACGTATCAATACTATTATGTTTTAGGACTGAATATTAGAGATTGCGCAGTGCGCAATAATGAAAGAATCCTAAGGAGATAAAATAACTTATCAGCTCAGCCATAGAAATTTAATTTTTTAAACATCAGTTGTGTAGTAGGATCATTGGTCAATGAAGTGTAAAGTAATATAATATTTATAAAATAAATAATTTACAACAAAGGGTCCAATAATCAGATATTTGACCAAAATAACAATGGTCAAAATAACTCCATCTGCTGATGTAATAGCTAGCGAAATGATGTGAGGGGTACGGGAGAAATGTTTAAAACATTTAAAGAAATGAAATTGGAATTAAAACATTATTCTTTGAAAACAAGCCGCTTCTCACTTGGTCCTGTTTGGGAAACCCCTGAGGCAGTTTGAAAATCAGGCCCGCTGAACATAACAGAGTGGAGAGTTATCTAAATCTTTATATCACGGCGTTTCCAACTGATTTCGCTTAGCTCGGAGTAGATAAGAATTAAAAGAAAACAAATATCATTTCAGACCATCGTTGTTAAAATAAATATATATATTGTTAAAATCCATATATATATATATATATATATATATGTTTGTGCTGTGATGCAACTGAGTCAGGGTACTGACTGGCACACCCAATGGGAAAGTTGGGAAACTGAGTCAGGGTATTGACTGACACACCCAATGGGAGTGTTAGGAAACATAGGGTACTTACTGGCACACTCAATGGGAGAGTTGGGAATCTGGGTCAGGGTACTGATTGACACACCCAATGGAAGAGTTGGGAATCTAGGTCAGGGTATTGACTGACACACCCAATGGGAGTGTTGGGAATCTGGGTCAGGGTACTGAATGACACACCCAATGGGAGTGTTAGGAAACTGAGTCAGGGTACTGACTGGCACACCCAATGGGAGAGTTTGGAAACTGGGTAAACTGGGTCAGGGTACTGACTGACACACCCAATGGGAGAGTTGGGAAACTGGGTCAGGGTACTGACTGACACACCCAATGCGAGAGTTGGGAAACATAGTCAGGGTATTGACTGACACACCCAATGGGAGAGTTAGGAAACTGAGTCAGGGTACTGACTGGCACACCCAATGGGAGAGTTAGGAAACTGAGTCAGGGTACTGACTGACATACCCAATGGGAGAGTTAGGAAACTGAGTCAGGGTATTGACTGACACACCCAATGGGAGTGTTAGGAAACTGAGTCAGGCTACTGACTGGCACACCCAATGGGAGAGTTTGGAAACTGGGTCAGGGTAATGACTGACACACCCTATGCGAGAGTGGGGTAACATAGTCAGGGTACTGACTGGCACACCCAATGAGAGAGTTGGGAAACATAGTCAGGGTACTGACTGGCACACCCAATGAGAGAGTTGGGAAACATAGTCAGGGTACTAACTGGCACACCCAAATGAGAGAGTTGGGAAACTGGGTCAGGGTACTGACTGACACACCCTATGCGAGAGTTGGGAAACATAGTCAGGGTACTGACTGGCACACCCAGTGAGAAGATCCAGATGCCGGTGAGAGGATGACATTAAAATGGATCTGAAAGAGATAAATTGTAGTGAGGTAGACTGGATAGAGAGAGCTAGCTCAAGATAGGGATATGGTGTGATGGAGTAGACTGAGTTTAGCTAGTTCAAGATAGGTAGGCGTACTTTTGTAATCAGTGGAGCAGTGAATATTCAAATTACTAATGACATAGAGTAAGTAGACCCTAAGTACAATATATCTGAAAAGGTATAAAATGGTTTGAGAATTCTTAATATATTTTAAATTGTCTTAGAAAAGTATTTTGTGTCGTAATAGCTATTAGGGGGATCGTAGTCATATCTCCATATTTAAAAATAAATTGTAAGGAACTCAGCAAGAACTTTCTAGCTCCATTGTTTAAAAATTGAGATATTTACTCAAAACTTATATAAATCGGAAAATAAATAATATACATAAGAAAACCAGAGCCAAAATTTAAATATACTTTCGTTAAACATTTTTTGACTCCCAGATTTAAATTTAATGATTTTATTTTAAAAGAATTTAAGTCCTTATTAGTATATTTGAACAAAAAAAATATCGATATTGGGTTCACAAGCGTCAATGCTTCGTATTAAAATTTGAACTTACGTTTAAAATTTTAAAATTTTTTTTAGGGGTTACACATCTATTGATTATCTCATTTTTATTAAATTCATCATTTATAAACTTAAACCAATATAAAAGGTAAATATTGACTATTGAGTCTAAAATGATAGAGGTATATCCTTTCAGCATAAAAAATTCCCCTAAAAGGTTAAAAAAAAAGAACACAAGCCTTTTGAGAATTTTACTTACCTACTGACTATGGAATTATAGAATTATGACGTTAAAACTTACGTAGTATATCGTTACCACTAAAGCTCACAGAATTGTATTAATATATATGCCACTATCACCGAAACTATTGGTTTTATAATTATATAAGATATTTCGAATAAAAGTTTATTTTTTATATTTAATAGTAATACAATTTGGATGATAAATTATTTAGTATCTTAAATGTTTCCGAAGGTAAGGAAATTTCCCTAAAATTAATTTTCATATGAAAAGGAAATTAGCTATTTTGTTTATAATATTAATCAACCACTAGATAATAATTTTGAGAAAATGCATTTTTTTTATTTTCGCCCTCTATTAAATTACTCTTAATTTTAGAGGCTAGATAGACACACAGACTGACGGTATTGCAAAAAACATTTTTTAGGATTCTGGGAGTCATGAAACGTCGACATCCATCAACATCTCGGAACAGATTTTTTTTACGATTGCAATACTTAAACTTTAGTGTTCGTAGAGTTAAAAAATATATATTTGCGTTTAGCTTGAAAGCTATTGTTTGTATAAAAATATGTTTAATAATAAAATTATTGTATTATAAATATACCTACATATTTGCAATGATAACTAATTTTATATCTCAAAGAGTTACGGAGATATGTTAAAAAATTGGAATCTACGGATCAGACCGGAACACTTAAAGTAATTTTTGCCGAAATATTAAGAGTAAGCAGTTTAGTTTGAAATATGTATAAATGTTTAGAAATGAAATTTAATCAAAATCGTTAGAGCAGATTTTGAGAAAATATATTTTTTCTTTTTTTCACCCTTCAGTAAACTATTCTTAATTTTAGGTTTGGATATACAATTCCAAAAACCCCTCGGGCAATCGTATGAAAACCCTAGATACCAAGTTTTAGCCCAATCGGCAAAGTGTTTAGGCTCTAGTCCGAGGTACTGACAGACGAAAATTCAAAAACTACTTTTTCGAATTCTGGGGGGTCATCAAACTAAAACCTCGAGTTTGATTTACTATGCCGATCACAATACTTTTTCTATGGTACTTGTAAGATAACGAGAAAGTAAAAATGTGAGTCTAGTAGCAGTTATATTTGTTGATTTATCTATATTTGATTGTTTTCTTAGAGCTGGACATGTTGGGAAGTGATCCTGAGGATGTATCAGATACCAAAGAAGATGAGGAAGAGGAGGAGGATGCTGTGTACAACAGTACGGTGGCTACCTGTGGAGATGGAGAGCAGGAAAGAGAAGTCTGGTGTTTGGAGGCCAATGATCAGAGAGTGCCTGACTGGAAGTAAGACTGCATTTCAATATCTTCATCTCACTTGTCCATTGTATAGGGTAAAGGCTCACTATTCTCATACCGTACACAATATTTAAGGAACTAAAGTGAAAAGGAAATATATATTTTATAACAATACCTATTTAAAAAAAAAATTATCTGTAATATCTACTATCTTGTCTTGAGCTGGAAAATTAATTTTAAAAAATCATAATATTTTCTATTCATTTTTGCTATGGTTTTCTTATTCAAAACCATTATTTTCTTTAACAAATATCTTATACAAAAAATTATTTACATTATTTAATGTATATTTATGTAATAAATATATAAAATAAAATCATCCCAATACCTTTCTAACGTTAGTATGATATTAATATCAGCAAATAAATTGTTTAACCATTTTCTTTTTACTTATTAAAAGTTTAATATCTGTATTTGATTTTATATTAGCTATTAAATATTTATTGTCTAACTATATTGATAAATACAATATAAAACTTAATTTATTATATTTTGGTGATATTTAGGAAATGACCAAACTTAAAAGAGTTTTCATAACGTATGGTATCTCATTTTTATTAAAAATAATTAGAACTACAGTAAGATTATTAACATGAAGTTTTTATCAATTATTCAAAAATAGTTTAAATAACTAAATTATTATTTGATTGATTTTAATTTATTCATTTTGCCAACATGGTAGAGAAAAAATTTGGTATTAATGTTGTAACAATGACTTCCTTTAGATCATGATTTCCAAAACGATTGGTCGCGACCTGGTACCGGGGCTTGAAATATAAATGTCAGTTCACAGAAGATTTTATTCTCAGTTATTTATTTGTGCCCAAAATGGCAAGCAAGCGTCGTTGAGTGATACTAAACGGTCGGAGAATTATAAGCTAAAGGGAGCGTAGTGTGGGTGGCAGGAAGGATGTGGGGAGCGTATAGTCTCCCCCACTGCTCTCTTACATCACGTGGTCTGTTATCCAGACAGTGATACTCATCCATGTCTCTGTTTCATACATCCCTCTGTTCCTATTGGCTGTCAGAACGAACGTCTTGTTATGTGTTGGATGGACATTATTTTATATAATAGTATGTGATCTAAACATTTTTATGTTATATGGAAAGAAAAAAGAGGCAGTTAAATAAACCTTCGTGTTGAAAAAGGAAAATACAAGTCATTTTTTAAGTTAACAGACCTGCAAACAGGTCATGAATAAAACTTCACAGATAAAATTTCCGCTGCTATTAAAATAAAATCTCGTATGTCTGGAATCAAGTTTAAAGGAATGTTTTCCTCCAATTGACAGTGTAGAGGAAGGTCAGGAACACCTTTAAGATGAACACAGAGAGTGACGGAGAGGTACCGGTCAATGAATCTGACATTCATTTTATTGATGAACTGTCTGTGACACTGCATTGAGGGACAAATTCAGAAACTATATTTAGTTAGTTTTTGGCTGAGTTGTTCTTTATATCCTGCTTGAGCGGAAAAAGATTTAAAATTTTTCACTCCCTTTGTCACTACGTGCAGGTTTTTAAATTGGTTTTCCTTAAAAAGAAATATATTTACACATAATACCACCTCACCAATATAATTTGTATATCACTTTATATTTATGTTAATTGAAACATTATTTTTAATAGATAGTTGGTCCTTTATTTTGAAAAGTTAAAGCAAAACACATTTAAAAATTAATTTTCTTTAATTTAATTAATTTTAGCTGTGTCTTATTAGACCAATGATCATAATATTTACTAAAATCGATTTTTATTCTCTTAAATTATTAAGCGTTGTAAAAATACAAATAATTTAAAGTTAATTTCAAACAATATATTGAACTTATCTGAGTACCTAATTAATTTATTTTGAAATCTAATATATATTTACCCAATGTAGGACTACCTAGTCAAGTAGACATTAAAACCAAATATATACAACGCTGTTTGGCACTAGAAAATGATATTTAAAATTTAAAGCAAAAAATAATTAAATACATATATTAATAGGTAATTTAGACCGAAAGATAATTTGTTAAAGCTGTGGTGGACATCACATTTGGAAAAGAGTGTACTGCCGGTGGTGGGGTGATCACTGATCAAACTCAGGCCAGGTGAACTGAAAGGATTGTTTATAATAATTCTACATTCTGTTCCCAAGCAAATGAAGGGACATTCATTATAAATTATTCCTTTCTACCTAACAACACATAAGTGAGCTAGTATATGCCTATATCCTGAATGGGCAGTGTAACGCAGTGATCAAAACAACCTTCCCACAAGCAAGTTTAGATAAAACAGTTGTTTTCTTTATGCTAATCAACAATTTATATTCTCAAACATATTTTAGAATTCTCCTTCTAGAATAATGTTATGATCATGTATATAAAACTCTGTATTTTAGATGTTTTTTCATTTGATTAGATGCCAGCCTCTACCTAGACCCACGACTACTCGTTCGTGCACTCGGGTTTGTCCAGTCAACTGTCGCATGTCTCCTTGGTCAGAATGGTCAACTTGCCCACAACAATGTGTGCCAGGTAGCTCAAAATATATTTGACTAAATTTTACCTCAGTTCTGATCGTGCTAATTTAAGTTTTAAAAACATGTTAAAATAAACAATAAAGTTTATACCATAGATTATTTTATCTCACGCACTGAGAATAAATCACGCAAAGTCTTACTATGATTACAATTTTAGGATTGTTTAGAGATGTATCATCATAATGAAAAATTCAATAAACTTTAATTATTTCTCCTTTAAGACTAAACCCAGAGAATATTTTTATTAATTAAAGGAAATTAGTAAGATAATTTAAGGAGATTCCATTTTTAAACGACGTTAGTTGTTTGATCATCCGGCGAGAGCAGTTACAGGCTGTTGCTAGGATTATTAAGGGAAAACACTATAAAGAGATGTCTACGAGATAAATATTGGCCACAAAGATCAGCGCCTGACATCTTCAGTGTATGTTTATGCGTTGTGTTGTTGGTAATCTCATGGCAAACCTTTATGTAAGATAGTATGCATTTAAATTAAAAGGGTGGTTACGATGGATTAATGGGTATTCTTGGTATCAAGACCCATTTACCTCTATCGCCTCTATGATAAAGTTTTGCAGAATGTTTACCTGTAAGTAGGTCTCATTACACAGTCTATGTGGGTTAAAATTAGAAATAAAGATAATGGTTGCTCAAATTTTAATTGAAGAACGGAAACCAAAAGGACCATGGGAAATAAAAAATGAGACAGAGTATTGCCTACAGATGAACATGTAATTAATATTATATCAATATTATCTAGATGAACTTAGAGAAACATTATTAAATTAACTTTCACTTAACAATATCCAAATATTTGGATAATGTCAACAAGATGTGGATAATATTGACTCCATCCCATCCTGGACTTAACCCGTAGCATATAATAGTCGCTTACACATACAAAAGAGTGAAAAAGAAATAATTTGTAAAAAGAAAGTAGTATCACGATGACAGATGATATAAAAAGTTTATATTATTTTGAGACATAAAATACTAAATAAGTTGTTATAAAGTCCACAATTAATTGTAGGCCTACACTATAAATATATATAAATTATACAATCTATTCATATAAATTATATCATTTATATATATATAAACTTTATACAATCTCTATATACAAATTATACAATTTATTTATACAAATTATACAATTTATTTATACAAATTATACAATTTATATCTATAATAATAAAACATTATACAAGCAATATAACATATATCAATATAACATAACTAAGTACATATATCAATATATACTATATATATTTATACATACTATGTATATTTATATATAGTACATATATTTATATATATAGTTCATATATTTATATATATAGTACATATATTTATATATATAGTACTTATATTTATATATACTAGATATATTTATATATTTTTTATATATATTTATGTACTTGTTACGTTTATGTTAGTAAAATTTAATCTTTATACCTTACAATACCAAATATTAAGTTAATATTTTTTTACAAAATTTTGATTCAAATTATGTATTTATGATTGTTATAAACTTAATTGTTTTCATGTTCAGATTCAAGTGCTGAAGTAAGAGATGGCGAGGTTACGCCCACTCAATCCAGACGCCGTGTAGTCATCCAATGGCCGGCCAACGGTGGTCTGCCGTGCCAGAATCTAGAAGAGTTACGTCCCTGTCCTCTTTCAGGAGCTAGATGTAAACATTATTTGTGGGGCATTGGTCCTTGGTCAGACTGCCAGCTGCCAGCCAACGTGGAGTGTGGAATGGGATATAGAACAAGAGGTAACTTCAGGTTTATCTTAAGTTCATTGTTGAACTGATATCTGACAACGAGTGAGGGGTTTGGCATCGGCTGTATGTTAGGGAGTTTAGAATTAATTATTATAAGCTGAAGCCATAACAACATTGCTAGCTGACATCCAAACATGAACTGTAGAAGCCACTACTTAGAAATGGCTATGTATATACTGCCTCCTGATAGCCACTGATATAGGATAAATAAATGGGTGATAAAACACTACGTGTATTATAGTCAATATGGAGCCTTTAATTGAATTTAAAATAAGAAGTTACATATAATTACTCATCTTGTGATTTTAATGTCCATGTTCAGCTACCCTACTAAACCAAGTGTTTCATGAATTATAGGACACTCTAATTATGGAGTATGTAGGCCAAACCGAAGGGGACTATTGGTACCATATACTGGGCATGTCCCTAAGATCCAAATTCAATATATTTTAAAAATCTAGAATATGAAAAAATACATAATAAAATATGATTTCCAAGCAATAAAATGCCTATTCATACTAAGAAACAGAGGATGCACAGGCCACCAAATAGGATATACCTTTGCAGGAGCTTAATGGCATTTGTCACAAAATTAAATGGTTTGGCTTGTCCTCCATTTCGAAGTGCTTAGAAATTTCACCAAATCATTTATCTATGTACGAAAATTATTTTGACACACAAAGAGACTCGGGCAGCAAATAAAGCTAAATTTAAATTCCTAATAATATGCTTAACATGTTCAGTGTTCATTTATAATACGCATTAATTTATGTACGTTGCTTTTCTTTTGTAAAAGTGGCAATGAAGTTAAGAAATATCAAATTCAAATTCAGTGTAAAAACAGTGGGATAGTTCCCCCTCTGGAAAGAACTTGTCCCCCCCTGACTGTAATAAACTCCTCCCTCGCCTGTAATAAACTCCTCCATCCTCTTGAATGAACTTGCCTCCTTTTAGATTTGTTTACTCCCCTCTGATATTATTGAATACGAAGCTGAACGATGGTTTGTTTTTGGTCAAACACTAATTAACTTCTAAAGGCATCCAATTAAATAAAAATTGACTGGAGAAGATCACTATAAATAGATAATAGAACCATCCAACCATCAATATTACCAGAGGATGAGTATTCCAAATATATTTTAAGAGCAACTGATCTTTCAAAATTTGTCGGAATATGCCCACTTTAAATAGCTCCCAGAAACATTTGATCTTCAAAGATTTTCCAGGTGAGAACAATAAAAGTAGATCATAGAGTCACATAATTTTTAAAAATTTTCCAGGATAAGACCACTTCAAATAGCTTCTCGAGACATTCAAATTTCGAAAGGTTAATGGAGAAGGCCCATTCTAAAAATCTTGAAGTAGAATCTAATATTCAAGAAAATTCCAGATGAAAGACACTGTAAATATTTTCATAACAATTGATGGTGGAGGGTCACCCGGCCCCTCAAAAAACATTTTGTTTTTTGCTAGCTACCCCCTGGATGAATGAGGCTCCACCCCCACTAAAGTAAATTACTCCAAAGAGAGGAGGTCCTGGTTTGAGCACTTGGTGGGCCAGAGGGTACGGTAAATGCTTAAATTATTTGTTGCCAGTCAACGTAAGGAAGGGTATTTGATTATTATTTTTTATAAAAACATCACTTATAGAGGCCAATGATGCTTTGTTTATACAACAGGCACAATTCTAGATTTAGTTTGAAGACTATTCCATGTTAGTTAGATCTACTCTTAGATTTTTCTGAATAGAAGTTAAAGTGATGGGTGTCCATGGCTATGTCAGGGTATCATTATGTAGATAATCCCAGAAAGACACAGGCTTACATTTCATGATATGTAGCTCGATGCCCTTATTTTACTTCGGGAGTCTTGTCTCAACCTTACTAAGCACAAAAACGTGTAGCCCTAACGGGTATGACGTGGTGCTATAGGCACGAGTATTTGGTTATTTTAACCAAATTATTCTATACAGGCTTTAAGCTTGCCTTGTGACAGAGTAGAAGAAGACTTTAATGAAGAGATTATTTTTACTAGGGTTTTAGAAAAAAAAACTAAATAAGTAATGACTAACTAAACTAATAAAGATAAACATAAATTTAAAATAGGATTAAAACTTTATAGTAGTTAATTTTATACTAGGAAGATTAGCTATTTCAAAAGTAGACAATTTAATAACGTTAGAAAAAGGCTAAGGAACAACAACACAAATATAGTTCTTTTGTAACCTTACGAATTTTTATCCAACCCAAACCTCTCTTTCTAAAAAAAATGTATGTTTAAAGGCAATTTCAACCGACAGATATAAAATATGTGTAATCAATGCAACGAAAATTACCGTAACCTTATGCCAAAATGAACTGATCATTAGTAGTTTCAGTATATTTTTAAACCATGGTCTAAACACGATCTTAAGATTAGTGAAACGGAGTAATATACATTATTACAGAAACAAAATTGGAGAAAGAGCATTACAGTTTACCAGAGCGTATAGATACAATAATATACATTATTATTGAAAAAATAATGGAAAAACAGCATCATGGTTGCCAAAAACCCCAACTTTTCACTAAGCTATTCTATATTACCAGAAGTTGTTCATTTCAGCCGTTCTGTCAATCCTATTTAGTACTAGTCCAAATTTAAAAAAATAATATTTATAAAATAGTTCTACGCTAAACTTGTGTATGGATTTAAGCTAATTTATTTCATAAAACACTGTTGAAGCTGCCATCATCATTCAGTAAACAAAACATTATGCCATGTGTTAAAGATGACCAATATTTTAAAGGAAAATTCTGAGAGCTTTGTTAGTTGAAAATATTGTCGAAATTGTTAAAGGTACATTTTTGTCAGTAATCTGTAAAAGGTTCAGAAAAGACGTGATTATAATTTTATTCCCTTTTTTGTGGAGGTCACTAAGTTCACCATACTTGGTCTGTGGCGTGGCATAACTGGCAGGATAGATTAATATAGGAGCTTCTAGTACCTTATTCACAGCTAGGATTGGCCAGGTTTGTATTGGTTTGAGATTGTTAGGTAAACACGTGGTCCAACCGAGGTAAGCTGAAGGGCTGTACAGAGTGAAACGCTCACTCTTACTTAAAATGGAGACACTCTTGTTTCAAAAGTAGACAAGCTGTTTTCAAAATGTAATTACTCAGCTTTAAACTTAGCAGCCATCTTTTTTCTATTTGAGTAGGATTCAGGTTCAGATTACACTCGTCAACAAATTTAAACTTTTTCTTTCATCAATGATATGAAAACCCTTTTCTAGACCAGTTTGATAAGATAATTTCTAATATATTTTAACTTTTATTCTAGCACGTCTAGTTTTAAAAATATGACAGATCTAATTTTTTCTATACAGTGTATGAATATATGGCTTTAATGAAATAATTAATGAGGCTAGTAAGACGTTCAATTAAATTATGAGACAGAATAACTAGAACCAAATAATCATATAATTGTAAACATACACTTGATATTAAAAATCAGCATCAACTATTCATTATAAAACAATTCAAATCGTTGTACGTTGTTTAATTTTCTTTTTTACGCCTTATCCTGAAGGTCACGATAAAGGATCCAGTAGTATTCTGCCAGCATACTTTCATTCCTAAAACCTCGGCAGAGATTTTCCCTAGATTCAATGTCTTGATGGAAGAGATCCCCCTGCTCATCACTAACCGCACTTAGGTTTCCGGAGAAGAGGTCAAGATATGAGTGTAAGAAATGTATCTTCAATGACATACGACATCCCCCTTTCAAGACTTGCCTCGAGCAGTTTCTGAACTCCAGCTTTGTATTTGGGAGCGCTATGGCTGCCCAAGAAATGATCACCAGAGCCATATAAATTACTAGTTGACCAGTGTTGTTATTGATATAGTTTAAACTTTATGGTTATGTAATTCTTTAAATCAAAAGGGTACAATCTTTTAGGATATTACTTAACAATAAAATAAACCTATGAAATTAAAATTTAACAAATTAATATTAAATGTATAAGATCATTATCTTAAATTCCAAATATTTTATAAAAAATACTTAGAAATTTTAGAATTTAAAATTTGAATGTTAATAAAGGCTTTGAATTTGGACAATTCTATACAGCATGCCTTTTTGAGTTAGATTTGGATTGTAGAGAGATCTTAAGACATATATTTTTATCATTAGTCTGAAGTGTAAAAAAAAGTCAATTGATATGTCAAGATTTTTGGAAAAAACAGATATCGAACAAAACGTATATTTAAAAAATATTTACAATATACGTTTAGTGGCAAGTTCCACTGTACAGTTTTATTGAGACAGAAGAAAATATGCTGGGACAGGAAGATGTTTGGTGGTAAGAGGGGAGGCAAATAATACCTTGTGTTAAACGGTACCTAGTCAGTTGTTTGACTAAAAAAGGAAATGAGTAATGCATGCAAATAAGAGGATATTTTGTAGTTTAACTAACGCAGTGTGTATGTAAATAATGCTATAATCTGATCACTGATGGTATTAGCTTTCATTGTCATTTTTATGAGAGCGCTTATTTCAGTTTAGTTAAATGTAGATATTTCCCACAATGTTAAATGTTGGTCCTTTGAGGCTGCTTTTCATGACTTTCATTATAATATTGGCTACTAGCAGAGATGTCCGGCTTTTGCCCAGGTAACGATTTTATTTACTTCAAATAGAATTATTTTATTTTATTTCCTTCAGCCAAGTTTTTAATTAAATAAATTATATTATATGTTCATACAAAGGGGCTAATAATGTTTAAATTTTAGATCTTTGCGTGTAATAAATACATAGCACAATGTTCATAACGGAAACACAAATACACAAATCGTTTATTTTATTAATATAGATAGATGGATGATTTGGAGGAAATATTGAGAATTAGATGATTGGCAAAACTAGATTCTTGGTTGTTGGATTTGAATTTACTCTTATTATTCACGGAACTTTGAATACTAAAATAGTTTTACTGTTATATGTGTTCATATTACAGACCTACGGCTAGGACTTAAATTTTTCTATTCTCTATTAATATTTAGAAATAAAATAGAGATTCGCTATGATTTCCTCACTACATTCTGGGCCCAAACTTGTACTTTCAGCGGTGTGGTGCTATCGAAACCATCGAAATGTCAAGGTAGAACCAAGCCTGTGTTTGAAAAATAATGGATCCTTTCCTGAGCAGTCCGAGCCATGCACCATGGACTGTCAATGGCCCTGTGTGCTCTCTCATTGGTCGGGCTGGTCAGAGTGCAAGCATGCTTGTACTTCCTCGATAAGAACAAGACAACTCATTGGTGAGACACTTTAACAATTATTAAATATGTTAATCATTATGTATAGCTTTAGGTTTGACATAAATCTACCAATAGATCATTCTATATTCTTCGTACATATTAAAAATAACAACAATAATATTGTTTTTATAATATGAAGATCAACAAAAAGGAAAGAATATATAATGAATTACAGTAAGAAATTAATCAGTAAGAATGAATTTAGAAAAAGAAGAAATGAGGCTACAGCAAGAACTGTAATTCTACTAGCTAGGAAGTAAATTAACCAAAGATAACACAGGTAAGAAAGATATTATAAGTAAATGGCGCAGGCAAAGAAAGCCTTTCATAAAGATAAGACATTAATAACCTTGACTAGCATACATTTAGAAATCAGGAAAAGGCTCCTAAATACTTATATATGTTTAAAGAGTTGCGCTTTGAGAATGTGAAACATTGACCATATGTGCAACTGAAACAGAAATATTAGAAATAAACATTTGAACTGTGGTAGTACAGAAGAATGTTGGAAATATTATGGATGAATATATCAAATTCAGACGTTTAAATACAAAAACATAAGGAAAGGAAACTTTGGGAAGGTATAACAAAGAAGAGTTAATATTTTAGGACATATACTGTGACCTTATAGTTTGATGAATATGGTTATAAAAAGAGATGTGAAGGATATAACTTCAAGAGGGAGACCAAGACTGGAATTCACTAATTGGATAGCAGACGATGTTAGCGGAAGAAGGTACAGATATCTAAAAACTATACCAGGATGGAAGAAATGGGAGAACTGCCATAAACCAATGGCTAAGTTAGTTGCCTAGCAATTACAAAGGCTGTAATTAAACATATTTAATAATTTTAAGTGTTGATAAATATATATCCAGATATACCTAGTCTTAGGAATTCTATTGAATTAATGGTAGATACTGAATACAACCATTTGATTAATTTATGTTCTATATTTATAATAAGTTAATATAAATTCCTATACATAGAGATTAAACCAAGTTAATATATAAACCTAAACGTATCTTGGTAAGATGTATCTATTATTGTATTTGTCTCAAATTATAAAGATAATGAGTATGCTATTTTTAAATATATTTATGACTTAGAAATTTTGTTTACATCTTTAGAAACCGTTTTTAAATCAATAATTTTCAGATTAATTTACTTGCGTACTCATAATATTTGCCAAGACATTGTGTTTATATCACCAAGCTTTTAAAATAGTTTACTTATGTACTCGTAAACTTTGCAAAAACATCTCAACTCAACCATTAGATTTTAAATTTATACAGTATCTTAGATAAAAGTAAAATTTATTTTTTTGCACCATGAGGTGAGATGATTAAATCTACGCCTTCAGGAACGATTATGAGCACACATAAGTTGGTGGGGTGCGAGGAACACAATCATTATTATTATTAGCACCGCGTCTTACTAGCGTTCGGGTTATACGCACTTACGCTAATGTGCAATGGTAGGGTGATTATGAGATGAAATGGAGGACCTACAGTTTAACGTGGGATCCGAACCACGGTGGAGGCCTGGCATTCCTCACATTTACAAGTTGTGATTAATACACATCTTGTCAGAGATGAAGGAAGGGTTTGGCATTCAGATAAATCCATGCCGGGACCGAGGATTGAACCCCGGACCCCCAACACGGAAGTCTGACACCTTACCCCTAGACCACCAGGTCACCCGAGGAACACAATCATAATATACATATACATACATACATACATACATACATACATACATACATACATACATACATACATACATACAT